>OZ023212.1:9462629-9465129 GCA_963995525.1 Escarpia spicata
GTTCAGCAGAGAACGATGCGTGCAATTTGCAACATAACTGAAACGGTGTTTTTATTATAACTTGTTATATCTCTAAATGACAATATCCACCTATCCTAACAATAACATCTTACCGAAATGTTTATTTGGCGTGACGTGTTGTTAGTCACCAATAATTATTTGTGTTTGAGAAGAAGGAGTATATTTTATAGAAAACTTGAACATGAGGAAGATGTTTAATCTTACTAAGAAGATCATTATTTTTGAATTTTTTTTTGAATCAATTGATTAAGAAGAATAGTAGTATAATGTGTTTAAACGAAAGGCCGTGTCTTCGCCATGTTTCAGTAGTTTACTATATTTGTTCAGAAATGCCAGGAGCAAATACACGATTGTTTACGAACAAATTATTCGCAGATTGCATCGCTTTGTCCATTAGCAGCATTGGAGTAATGATCACATTTATAGTAAATTAAACGCTGTGCTTTTGTTTCACAGCAACACTGTACCTGTATAACAACCGATAGAGTGTACCGAAAATATCCAGGTACACACGGAGGCAGCTAGCTAAAATAAGTGAGTATACATAGCGAAACAATCACATGGCAACAAAACTAATGTGTTAAGGTTCAAACGTTTCGCAGTTCATGCATGGTGCATGCAATACCTATAGAATATATTATTTGTGTTTTAGCTACCATTATACAATGCGAATTGTTAAAGAGCAATTTGAGATATTATGGATATATAATTATCGTGAGAGCAGCTCTTTACCGTCAAGTTGTCATTTAAAAGATATTCAAATTAGCGTTGAAGGCAGTTATGTATATATTTTAAAAGTAGTGAACATATGCTGGAGACCGCAGGACTAAATTAAAGTTTCAACTGAAGGAAGGCATGAAATATGAAGAAACGATAGTACGTAAGATGCATACGCTTCACTCGTCTATGCAGGCGCAGGGGAGACGAGGATGGTACAAAAAGACACTGAACACAACGCCACGCCTCGCTACCACTCTGCCGTATGTCAACTACGCAAGCGTTCACTATTATAGCCGATGTCCAACAATATCGACAGCCGTCTGCAGCGAATGATCGGGAAACCTCGGGAGTTGCAGCCGTGCGTCAGTGTTGCGGTGCCGGGATCACGACACTTCCGACGTTCAACATACTAACAAAGCAAACCTGCATTTTTTTAACAATTTCTAGTCGGGAAAAATATGGGTTTATAACCCCATCTGCCGTCAACCGTCTTTTAGTTGCCAACAGTTATTAGAAGTTTCGTAAACAAATAATAGGGTGATCTTTTCCTTCAGAGGGCGCCGCCAATTGCATAAATTCGTCAGGATTTGTAAGATTATAAGATGTAAGCCAACAACAATTTCTAGTCGGGAGAAAGGGGTTTGTAACGCCAATTGCTGACAGCCGTTTTGTAGTTGCCAATTTTTTTAAAGTTTCGTACATAATTTATAATGTGATCTTTCTCTTCAGAGGGCGCCACCGATCGCATCAATTCGTTAGGATTATATAATGTATGTATTTATGTATAGAACAGTACAATATTAATGTTTTTGTTATATTTTATGATAAATATGTATGTTTCCGTATACTTGGATTGTTACAATTTGCCTGGCTAGATATACTAAAATATTGTTAAAAAATATAGTACTATTGTTTCATTTCCGTCGCATTGTCTACATCGCACTGTTGACATCATATTTGGGTTTACGGTTATGGATTATTATTTAGCGTGTAATAAGCAACGTTACGTCCTATCTGATAGATTTATATTGCTGGACGCGGCGTCTTGTCGATTGTTTGTTGTATGACAGGAAAACAATGGCACCAAAACAGGCTCAAAACACTGTTGTAGTACACTCACGTGCGTTTTTGTTGAAAACCTGCAAAGCGCACATGGAGCACTGGCATTATTCATAATTGCTTACAAAGTGTCAAACTGCAAAGACTCTACGTCGTATTAAATAAATACTCGTTAATGTGAACAAAATAATAATCCGTGTTGACTAATAATAAATTAATAGATAATAGTTATGTTATATCTAGATTCTGTCCCAGGCCCGGGCCAACCCGCATAGTTGAATAGTTTCATGCCTAGACCGGCCCGCACATTTATACACATACCCGACCCTGCCCGCAGAAATTATAGGAGAGCAGTAAAGCTCGCACGCATGCTTGCACGCCCGCACGCACGCATGCACGCATACACTCACACTCACACATATATGCGCACTCACGGAGGACGTTTGACACTCGATACTGTTTAACTAGCTTAAAAGTACGGCAACGTGCAGATAAATCAT
Organism: Escarpia spicata; assembly: GCA_963995525.1. NCBI lineage: Eukaryota > Metazoa > Annelida > Polychaeta > Sabellida > Siboglinidae > Escarpia > Escarpia spicata. Next base: position 9,464,930 of record OZ023212.1, read on the forward strand.
ACAAATCGCTTGACAGTATTCCATTATCCACTTAGTACAGTCATTTCTTTGAGCTTTGGGTGTTTAGCGACACGCGCCTTCACGCTTGAACGACTCGCTGCATTCGTATATGCTCTTGCATGGTATGCGGCTAAGTTGCCCGTGTTGGTTTCCCCGTATCCGTATCTTAATTCACACCCGCTGATTAATACGTTGGTCAA
>OZ023212.1:9470129-9506157 GCA_963995525.1 Escarpia spicata
CCGAGAGCGCGCGACGAGACAACGCGACACAGGAAGCGTGCCGAACCGCTTTTGAAACTCCCGGATTTCAACAAAAAAGTTGACATATATATACTTAATGTAATATTTATATATGTGACAGACAGCAGTTGCATTGCGTGTAATTATGTCCTAGTGGCCAGCAATACCACAAGTGAATGGCCTGGAATTATGACTATTAAAAATTATTATTATGTAATGTGGCAGTGCCTTTAGTTTGCTAATTTATTGTGACATGGCTTTTTTGCTCATTCACAAGGTTTCGCTTAGCTATGCAATCCTGGTGGGCACTCTGTTGATGACAGGGCAAGAAAGGTTAATATCAGTATCTGTGCTGATACAGTAGAGGTATAATAGTTTTGGGGGATATAATTTGTGTTATTATGATTCTCGGTTAATGTGCAGTGGACATGTGAGATATAGAAATCACCGACGATACTAGTACTAGTTGTATCTTGCTAATATATTCCAAGTAGGACATATTGTTATTATTGACTATTGTGGTAGTACAAGGTTTAACTATGCACACATATTGTGATAATACATGCCACGCCCCCCCCCCTCTCTCTCTCTCTCCTCTCTCCTCTCTCTCTCTCTCTCCTCTCTCTCCTCTCTCTCCCCCCCCCTCTCTCTCTCTCTCTCTCTCTCTCTCTCTCTCTCTCTCTCTCTCTCTCTCTCTCTCTCTCTCTCTCTCTCTCTCTCTCTCTCTCACTATTTCTCTCTCTCCCCCCTCTATCTCTCACCTCTCTCTCCTCTCTCCTCTCTCCATAGCAGCAGCGGTAGTGGTCGTCAATGTATTCTTGTCGTGTTCACGATCTTTCCGCCGTTGCCGAAGTGCTACGCCGTTTATTAAAAAATGTTCCACGCCGGTTTTGCATGTGGATCTCCATCGCACACGGCCAGCACAGTCAGTTTCCCATGTTGCCGTCTCTATGATGCATTTCTTCATGTTTGTTTTCATTTGGTCATTGTAACGTTTCTGTTGCCCCTGGTTATTATTACACGCGACGAGGCGATGGTCGCCTGAAAATAGAGCCAGTTCTATCGCAAACGACGGCGTCGGGGCAAAGAGACGATGACATGCAAGCGATACAATCGCAGGTATGTAGTATTTACACGATACGATCAGACTGCAATCTGGTTGAGTGTGGCAGAATTGCCTCGTCGCTGCGACACAAGGGAGTATGCGAGCGATGAGTGAGCTGGTAGGCTACATACCCGGGTACGGGAAGAACCGCCAAAGAGAGCTGCGTTACTGTTCTGTTTCATAACTTAGAATTGGTCTATCAGTTGTTTTTTCAGTGTGTGTCAAACCTCGGGCAGTGGTATTATCAATGAAACTGCCAAGTGGGTATTCGTAGTAGGTTGTATTGTCGCGGACACTTATTGCAATATAAGTGGCAATAATTCAAACTATCTTAACGGCATTTATATATTACGACTTGTAGTCGTCATCATCATCATTGTGCAGCCGTAGTATCCCGTGGTTGGGCGAAGGCCTCAGCATGTCGTTTCCAAATTTGCCTGTCTTGCGCTGTCCTTTGCCAGATGGTGCCCTTCCAATACTCGTCTAGTTCGTCTCTCCACCGTCTCGCCGTCCTCTAGATCGTTTCCTGGTATATAACAACCAGGTCTCCTGGTTGTTATAGCGATATCCATCGGTTATCTCGTAGTTTGCTGAAGTGCACTGGTCCACTTCTGTCTACTGATTTGTTCTATCACGTCTATTACATTTGTTTTCTCTCTTACCCAGATGTTTGTTTTTATCTCCCGATATGTGATGTTTAACGTACTTATTCACATCTTTTTTTTGTGTTGCTGCTAGCTTTTTCTTTGCCTTGATGGTGAATGCTCTTGTTTAGGCGCCGTGTGTCATCGCTGGAAGTACGCATGAGTTTTTGATTTGTCTCTTCAAGCAGGTTCCAAAATTACCCTTGAAGATGTAGCGGTGTTTGGCGAATACTGTCCACCCGGCGGTAATTCTTCTTTGAATCTCCTTGTCTTGGTTTTTGTCTCTGATACTGTATCGCTGTCCTAGATAGACGTAGCTTTCAACATTCTCTATCTGCGTGGTGCTGATATATATTGGTGTGTCATTTTCTAGCATCACTTGAGTCTTCAAATGTTCATCTTCAGACCTTGTTTTTTTACTTTCATCAGCTAGCTCCTGCAGCATGTTTTGTAGTTCTTGCGGTGTAGTAGCGCATATGAGTATGTCGTCGGAGAATCAAAGCTGACTGAGATATTCTCCGTCTTTCCTCGAAACTCTGGTTTCCCAGGTCAGTCTTCAGAATGTGCTTTCTAGTGTTGCCGTAAACAGCTTGGGCGATATGGTGTCACCCTGTCGTACTCCTCTCTTGATGTTGATCTTGCTGTTCTTTTTGTGTAGGTGGACTGTCACACAGCTGTTGGTGTAAATGTCTTTCAGGAGTTTGATGTAGACGTATTCTATCCCCTGTTCTTGAAGGGAGGTCAGTATTGCTTTAGTTTGCACCGAGTCGAAAGCCTTCTCGTAGTCGACGAACGCGATGTTGAGCGGGATATTATATTATCGGCACTTCAGTTTCAGTTGGTTTACGACGTGGATGGTGTCTGTCGTTGAGTACCTGCTTCTGAATCCTGCTTGCTCTTGTGGTTGGTTTTCGTCGTATGTCTTTTCTAGCAAATTCGTTAGTGTCTTTGAGAGTAATGTGTAGATGTTTTATAACAGACAGCTTGGGCGATATGGTGTCATCCTGTCGTACTCCTCTCTTGATGTTGATCTTGTTACTCTTTTTGTGTAGGTGGACTGTCACACAGCTGTTGGTGTAAATGTCTTTCAGGAGTTTGATGTAGACGTATTCTATCCCCTGTTCTTGAAGGGAGGTCAGACATAACAGACATATCGGTCTTTCTTGTTCCCCTTCTTGAAGGTTATCACCATCTTTGCGTTCTTCGATGTGGTAGGTATTCGTCTTTCTGATAAGCATTTAGTATACAGCTTGGTCAGTGTCGTCGAGATGGTATCTTCTCTTTCTTTTAATATTTCAGTGTTTACATGGTCGTGGCCTGATGTCTTCCCATTCTTCGTATTTCTTAGCGCTGTTTCCACCTCCCATGGTGTTATCTCTGGTACCTCTTTCTGGTACATGTGAATTATGGTACTATGTTCACTGTCGTATAGCTCGGTGTAGAATTCTTCTGTTCGTTCCATGATCATATCTTGGTCTTGTATTTCTCTACTCTGCTTGTCTAGAAGTGTAATCTGTCTGTCCCGGCCTAGTGCCTGTGTTCTACTGGCTTTCTTCAGGCTCTTTGATGCCATAATCGTTTCTCGTATCATGTCTTATTTGTACTTCCTGATGTCCTCCTTCGCTTTATTTTTGATAGTCGTGCATATGTCTGCGTACTCTACTTGTTTTTTACGGTCGCCGTTATCCACCATTTCGAGTTGTTTCTTCATTAGTGCTCGTGTCGATGACAATATTGCCTGTTGATTGCTTTGGCTACACTTATCGCATTTAGTTGGATCATTTCAGTGATGGTTTCGCTCATGGCGTCGATGTCGTCTAGTTCTTGTAGTGTCTCGAATCGATTTCGCAGTTCGAGTTGGAATTCGTTATTGTTTGATCCTATTGTGTGGTCTCTTATTTATCAACTTCTTCCTTTCAGCCTTTCACTCTTGTAATAAACACTGGAAAAATGCGTAAACACGATGACATGTTGGGGCAAAATGACTGTGTTTTGTTTCATTACGTTTTTTACTGTTATCTTTATTCATTGACATATTGTGTAGCACGGTATCATAGAGACTAAAGCATCAAACATTAAATCCAGGGATTTCTAGTTCGAGTCATCTTGCTGCAGTGTCGAACCTCGGGGCAAGATCTTTCACTCCGCTTTGCTCCTGTGTACTTAGTTGAATGTGTACCTGGCTGTAGATAGCTGGTAATGTGTGCGTAAGAATAGTCTTCGCGCATTAATTGCATTGTGGCTGAATACTTCCTATAAAAGACAAGATGATATTCGAATAAACAGGTCTGCCGGATGAAGCGTAGAGCGCTTTGAGCAGTCCCTAGGACTAGATAATGTGCTGTATAAAAGGAATATACATTTACATTTTACACTACCACTAACAAACTGGGTTGCTGATAACATCTGACATACTTCAAACACAGCTTGTCAGCCGGGAAACAGGGAAACACTGGCGGGGCGTCTCGGCTTGTTTAATGTTCATCTATTCATATGACTATGCATATTATGTTCTTTTCGTCATGGTCATTGTATTTCGCACAAAAATGTATATTGGTAACAGTGTGTGTGTGTGTGTGTGTGTGTGTGTGTATGTGTGTGTGTGTGTGTGTGTGTGTGTGTGTGTGTGTGTGTGTGTGTGTGTGTGTGTGTGTGTGTGTGTGAGTGTGTGTCTGTGTGTGTGTGTTTGTGTGTGTGTGTGTGTGTGTGTGTGTGTGTGTGTGTGTGTGTGTGTGTGTGTGTGTGTGTGTGTGTGTGTGTGTGTGTGTGTGTGTGTGTGTGTGTGTGTGTGTGTGTGTGTGTGTGTGTGTGTGTGTGTGTGTGTGTGTGAGATGACGGTGAAACCTTTCCACTAGTCCATTGGCCTGAGGATGGTGCGCGGTTGTCAATTGCAGACGGGTACCATGGAGTTGTGACAAAACCACCAACAATTCTGTAGTGAACTGCGACACTCGGTCTGAAGTTAGTTCTGTCGGAGCCCAAAATCGAGCAATCTAGTGGAATGCAAAGAACTTCACACACGTCGTTGTCTGCGCATCGACCTGTGGAATGGCTTCTGGCCACCTGGTGAACCTGTCTACCACGGTGAACAGATAGCGGCAACCTTGTGATCGACGTGGATGTGATCGAAACGGCGGGACGTTGGCACGAAGTAACCCAGGGGGCCGTGGTGTGTCGATGCACTTTGGCCGCCTGACAACGGAGGCATGGCTTTGCCCAAATGCCGACCTGCTTCTTAAGACCTGGCCATACAAACTTGTCCGCGACCATCTTCTTGGTTGCTTGGATGGTCGGATGAGAGAGGCCATGGACAGCATCGAAAACTGTACGCTGCCAGGTGTCAGGGACGAGAGGCCTGGGTCGTCCGGTGGAGATATCACAACAGATGGACTCACTGCTGGGGTCAAGTGGAATGTCACGGATTACGAGGCCAGTGGTGGCTGTGCGGACAGAGGTAATCCCTTCGTCTGCTCGCTGAGCTGCTGCCATGGCTTTGTAGTCCAGCCCAGGATGTGGTGAGGTAATTGCCGAGATTCCAGCTCTGGATAAAGCGAACATCTGTGATGAATTTTGAGATGTAGGCCAGCTGTCTATGTTGCCTCGGAGACAGACCACGGGTCGCTTGCTTTGGAGATGGCGAAAACCAAAGGCTTGTGGTCTGTGAAAAGCGTAAATGCGCGAACTTACAGGAAGTATCGAAAGTGTCGCATAACCAAGTAGGCAGACAATAGTTCACGGTCGAACGCACTGTACTTTTGTTCCGGAGGTCGAGGCTTGCGACTGAAAACGCCACCGGTTTCCAGGAGCCGATGTTTTGCTCTAAGACAGCGCCAACTGCTGCTCCTGATGTATCCACTGTCATGGCTGTGGGTGCATCGGCATGTGGGTGTACGAACATAGTGGCCTGCGCCAGAGCCTCCTTGGCGGCCGTAAATGCTTGCTCGAGGTCCTTTGCCCACTCCAATTTGGTGGGTTTGCCTGCCAACGCATCATAAATCGGACGCATAATATGAGCCGCCTTTGGGATGAAGCGGTGATAGAAATTCACCATTCCAGCAAACTGTTGGAATCCATTGACAGTTGTAGGCCGTGTAAAGGTCTGAATAGCTTCCACGTTAGCGGGCAGCGGGACGGCCCCTTGACTTGTGATTCGATGGCCCAGATAGTCGATAGTGTATGTTCCAAATTGGCATTTGCTTACATTGACCATTAAACCGTGAGAGGCCAGGCGGTGGAAAATTGTTCGTAGTTGGTCTTTGCGTTGATCTACGGATGCACTGCCAACCAACCAGGATATCATCCAAATAGACAAAAACAAACTCGAGTCCGCAGCAGACAGTGTCCGTAAGTCGTTAGAAAGCTTGTGCTGCATTCTTGAGGCCGAAAGGGGTCCGCAAAAACCCAAATAGCCCAAAAGGCGTGATAAAGTCGGTCTCATTGATGTCATATGGGGTCATAGGAATCTGATGGTAACCACGCACCAGGTCGATCTTCAAAAAGATAGTAGCGCCTGCAAGTTGCGAGGAGAAGTCTTGAATGTGTGGTACCGAATATCGATCGGATATCGTGACATTCAAACGTCTGTAATCTCCGCAGGGCCTCCAACCACCTTTCGGCACCGTGTGTAAGGGAGATGACCATGGGCTGTCTGATCGTCATATGATTCCCATTTTCTCCATCTTTCTGAATTCTTCCTTAGCAACCGCAAGTTTATCTGGTGGCAACCTGCGGGCTCTGGCGTGAACAGGGGGGCCTGTTGTTGGAATGAAATGTTTCACTCCATGACGAACTGAAGGGCTTGAAAACTCTGGACGCGTGATAGCAGGAAACTCGTCTAGTATCTGCTTAAAGAGACGATGTGATGTAGACTGAGTGCCGGCTGGTCGTTTTTACGCACGGGGCATTGCACCGTCTGGCTGCATTGCCAAATCGTCGATGGTAGTAATAGACTTCTTTATCTTGCGACTTTGTGGCCGGAGTCGCTGATTTCGGTTTCGTTGTGGCCCTTGACCTGTGGTTACGCGGTGGACGATCATCAACGTGGTTCTGGTCCATGATGTTTGAGGCAATAGCGCTGCTGGTTGTCCTCTCGCTTGCAAGAGCTGGTCGGCACTCTTGGCCAGGGTGCTCATATCATCAAAACTGGCTGTTGCTAGCTGTAGTCGCATTCATTCACGCTGCAATTAATGCGCGAACAACATTTGTACATAAATATCCACTACGGTCTATAACCAGGTACTCATAGACGTCGTGAATTCTTCGGTCAGTTGTCTTCGAGTATAGCTGTCACAGCTTTGGAGTTGCACAGCCATTGAGTTTCCGACAGAAGCTTCAGCGTGTTCGATGGTAAGTGGGTCGTGCTTCGATTTCTCCTTGCCTGCTGGGTGCACCGGTTCATCGATAAATTCCTCTCTTGCCAACTTTTATAGATCCTCGTTACTGCCATTACTGGGCTCGCCATCTTCAGCCGACACTTCATAGTCTCCCCCATCAGGCCGTGCCCTTTTCCATCTCCTGGCTCCCCAAATTCCCTTCGCCGTTTTATGGTAGCTACTTTGCCTGTCCAATATAATAGCATTATGTTCTTACTCACAGCTGGAATGGCGTTCGCAGCAGTCCTCGCTACCAGGATACACACACAATAATACCTATATGAAAAAATCGGTTTTAACCTAAAGGAACGTACCCAGAATTTACATATTGGTAGGTTTCTAAATGGGTATCACCCTGTTTATTGCATGCCAGTACCATGGTTGCTTTTTGGGGTGCTTTTTGACAGAATGCAGTTTGGTGAATAATTTGTGTCAAGTGCCGTAAAGGTTTTAGCCGGAGCCTCAGCTCGCTCCTGTCTATTGGACTGATATCTGATATGAGGGGTGCTGTTGGTGATTGTTTCCGCCCTTAGTACCCCAGCATACGGGCCTGCATTTTCCTATAGATCTTATAGCGGGATTTCGTTATGCCCCTGACCTACATGTTGTTCCGAACATACACCCTATGGGCACTTCAAATAAAGCGCAATGCCTTAATAAACGCTTTTGAAATAGAAAACAATGGGTAGGAATTAGCTATATAATCTAAAATCGGTCAATACAAAACTTAGTTAGGGAAATGGTGTTTACAATTGCATACGGGTTAAATAATGTCCATCCGAAGACAGACAGATGAGGATTGCTTTCGACGACTATACAGCATCGAGCTTTGATCACGGGCCCAACCCTCCGGGCCGCGGATGCCGGGTAGAATGCAGGGTAGATGCCGGGTTGGCCCTCCTGGCCGCCCGGCATTAATGTCGAGTCCGGGTCTATACTACGACCATGCAGGTACTCATTCATACAGCTGAGTAAACTGAAGCAACATAGAGTGGACGGACTTGCCCATGGTTTGACACAGCAGCACAGGATTCGAACACGGGGTTCTCTCGATTGAGAGTCCGACGCTCTAATCACTGCGCCAATTCCCATGTCGTCGTCACGTCAATCTTTGTTACTCATACATTTTTCTGACAAATGAAATTTGATTTATAAATGAATAATTCATATAATTTCCGATTTATAGTTCCAATTAGTTTTTGATACTGTAAATGTGTTTGAGTTACTCACAACAATGGAACGTATTGTATAGAAACCATTCCTTCGCTTTCGTCGTACATTTTCTTATTCCACATTGTCCTCTCCGTCCACGTCTGACATTTTATCCTCGGATTCATTTCGTCCGAATCATCCCAATACGACTCATTAAAATCGTCGCAATTCGTCAGCGTCCCCTCACCGAACACCTCAATGTGACCTGGGGTGATTCGTCCTCCACCACGTACGGTGTATCCAATCTCATGTCTATCCAGCCACTGCCTTCGTATTCCTTGGAGCTTCCTTGCAAGCCAGCTTGACTACACTATTGAGACTGGTGTATTCAGCAGCGGCCCAAGGCACGCCAGGAAGCCATTCATTAAGAACGAATTTGAATTACAATGATCTGGTAATTTAGTCCACTGTCAAACATATTGTCGCGATTTAGTAACTCACGGCAATTAGTTTTATGCAATTACGCCAGTCGTTATAAAAATATCAAAATGTATCAAATAGGCCCTATATCCCAATTCGTGGGGCACTTACTACCCTTGAATAGGTAGGCGGGCACTTAAAACGTTGCAAGTGCTCTATTTCTACCCCACCCAGCGTTTTATCGCCAAGACTTTAGAAAGCCGTACGCCTCTTGCGATCCTGAAGAGATATTTTCAGGATCCGATAAACTCACCTTCTATGGCGAATGCAATGATCAACACTAGCCAGAACATGACGGAAACTTCGTGCAACACGTCCATTGCTGTCGCGTTCTGTTACAACACTGACTGTCACCAACGGAGACTACAGTCAAATGTTGTCATTGTACTTTATCAGTGTCCCTATATAGTTCGATAATCAATACAAACACAAACCTTTACCTGCATCATTTATTACTGCACGTGTAACCAGAATGAACGACTTATCATCTGGCAATCGTTTATGTTAGACCTTATAATGTTACTCAATAACTGTTTTAAACAGGTACACATTGCTAGGACTATCAGGAGTTGTTGTTCCATTCAGTTATCGTCCTGTGTGATATTAAGCTTAGGCCTACTGCAAATAAGTTAAAATGACTCATTGTCTAAATCTGTATTTTGCTGTTTGCTCCGTTTTATACAATTAAGATTTAGTAACATATATATTCAAACAAAACGTCATCTTCTTCTTTTTCGTCCAATATAACTCTTGATGCTCTATTAGCAACGTTTAATTCTGGCTAGACTATTATTGAGCAGAGATTTTGAGTCACAGCTAGTGGCATAACTCTGGTTCGGGGCAATGGTTAACATGATACGTCGCATTTGTGAAGTTTCTCAGATTATTAAGTAACCGGTGTCTTCGTGAATCAGTCTACACCATCTGCGATAGAGAATAATTATTATATGCTTTATGAATAGATGGTTTCATAAATTCTCAGACTTCGCATTGTTCAAATAAACATTCCCCAACAGTTATTACTTGCAGAAATTACTTGTTGTGATTCATACCACTTTGGCTCTCCATACAACGCCCATACTTGGTGCATGCGCAGTGGCGCCAACACAGGAATCCTCCATCTTGGAATAAATTCTTGTCTTCAATTTCACAAGGCTCGTTACGTCAATATGTTGATTCTATACAAAAGTAACGTACTATTGAATATATAGACAATATAACACATCATGGTGTTAGCGCGGACGAAACACAAGGCCTACATAATTTAGATTGACGTCGCAATGGTAGCGCAGCGACTCAACTCAAGTCGTCAAGCCCGAACGCCAAACTGACAGAAGCGAAGACAATGTATAAACATTGTCATTGAAATCCGAATGCAATCACCAGCGTCGTGCGGTAAAGTAAACCCTATATGCCAACGCCAGCAGACAAGGTAGGAGGAATTTCATTCTTTATGAGACCATAATATGGTCATTGTCATTGAACATTAAAATAAATAAAGATACGATTCAATCCTACGGCTAAGCATACAACGTACCGACATCATGGCGGAAATGGCTGGATTGTCCGCACCAACAATGGACTGGGCGTCGACAGATGTACCACAGGCATTACAAAAATTCAAGACCATGTGCCAACTCATGTTTGAAGGTCCCCTTATTGAAAAAACTGAAACTGTGAAAGTGAAATACCTACTTCTATGGTCTGGGGAGGAAGGCAATGAAATTTCTAGCACATGGGACCTATCTGACACCGAGTCAAACACACTATCGGTGTATTGGGACCGGTTCGAAAAATATGTGGCCCCAAAAAGCAACTTCAGAATTGCTAGATTCAAATTGAGATCAATCAAACAAGAAAATGGCGAAAGTGTTGATGCATTTATGAAAACAGTACGCATTTTGGCACGAGAATGCAAATATGCAGATACCAATGAACACATGCTGGACACTCTCATATTTGGCACTAACTCGGAGCGTGTACAGTCAAAACTCATCCAACGAGACGAAACATTATCATTAGACGAAGCCATTGACATAGCCAGAACGGAAGAAGCTACAAAACAGCAACTACAAAACCTTAGAGCCGAATCGAACATTCATGCAGTGAGCAACCGTAGGCCACAGGCACAACGCAAACCATGGCAGAGTGCAGCCAATTACAGCACAACACAGGATGGGAGGTCTAAGCAAAACCCAGGGCGCACAGTACAACAGTACAACAGTACAACAGTACAACAGTACAACAGTACAACAGTACAACAGCAGTCACTGTGGTCATTGTGGAAGACAATGCGGGCGGTTTTATACAAACGCCCTCGAAGAATGTCCCGCATACGGGTCTACGTGCCGTGGCTGTGGCAAGGCAAACCATTGGATAAAGATATGCATTGGCAGTGCCAAAGACGCCAGAGCACGAAGGCCGACCCGCCCGGCAATGGCAAAAAAGCAAGGCTTACACACCCTCGAAAACACGAAGGGCAGTGACAACCAGAGTGAACTGTACTTCGACAAGCTTGAAATAAACACACTAGGGAAAGCTGGGAACACTGAAAGTACGCAGGCTCTAGTGCAATCGACAGTTCAGTCTCCGCAGTGCACAAATCAGCTCACTTGCAAGCTCGACACAGGTGCCGAAGGAAACGTCATACCACTCACCACTTACAAGACAATGTCTCCACTCTGCAACGTAACGCAAGATGGCATTCCCACGAATCTGCATCCATCTAACATGCGGATCACTGCATACGGAAGACATACGGTTACACACTATGGCACATGCAAGCTTCAAGTTACACATCGAGACGAATCAGTAGTAAGCACGTTTCATGTTGTGAAATCAAGTGGACCTACTATCATTTGTCTTCCGACATGCAGAGCTCTGAAGCTAGTAACATTAAATTACGCCATGAACATCGGCCCTACTGCGGAACGACACACAGACACCACAGCACCTGTGCCCGCCTGCACTACTCGGCCGAAAGGGGATGAAGCGGCAAAAGCACGAATACTGAACGACTACGCAGATGTGTTCGATGGAATTGGGTGTTTCGAAGGGGAATATTACGTCACACTCGACTCAACTGTGCCGCCAGTAGTACACTCTCCACGCCGTGTGCCAGTAGCATTACGCGAACCCCTGAAAGAGGAACTTGATACACTTATCCAACTGGGCATCATAGCCAAAGTTGATCGCCCAACAGACTGGGTGAACTCGTGTGTATGTGTTACCAAGCCAAACGGAAAGCTTCGATTATGCTTGGACCCAAAGGACCTGAACAAGGCAATAAAAAGACCACACCACTTCACACCAACGCTCGACGATGTGCTCCCGAAGCTCAATGGGGCACAGTTCTTCACTATCCTCGACGCCCGGAGTGGGTACTGGAACATCAAGCTGGACGAAGAAAGCTCCTACCACACAACCTTCAACAAACCTTACGGGCGACACAGATTCATGAGGTTGCCATTCGGGCTGAATTGCGCCCAAGATGTATTCCAAAAAAAGGTTGACGAAACGTTCAACGACATACCCGGAGTTACCGGCATATCGGATGACATCGTCGTTGTGGGCTACAAGTCAGATGGCAGCGATCACGATGCGAACCTGACAGCAGTACTGGAACGAGCAAGAGCCACCGGTTTACGTTTCAATGAGAAGAAGATGGTCGTCCGGTGCAAACGCATTCCGTTCTTTGGAAATATCATTGGTGCATAGGACATCGAACCAGACCCAGAGAAGGTGACCGCGATATGCAACATGACAGCACCGACAGATGTCAAGGAACTACAGACCTTTCTCGGATTGGCGAACTATCTGGGAAGATTTACCCCACATCTAGCTGCACTGTCGGCGTCACTCAGAGATTTGTGCAAGACGGACGTTCCCTACGACTGGGGACCAGAACACGATGCTGCGTTTTCTGACATGAAGAAGACTATATCTTCCAGTGAGGTGCTCCGATACTATGACAGTACTAAGCCGCTCATCATTCAAGTGGATGCTTTACAGAGGGGACTCGGTGCTGCACTGATGCAAGACAATGGCCCCATTGCATTCGCCAGCAAGTCGCTCATCGAAACAGAAAGTCGCTACTCCAACATTGAGCGCGAAATGCTGGGCATCGTGTTTGGACTTGAGCGGTTCCACCAATACGTCTATGGACGGCACGTGCAAGTGCACACAGACCACAAACCGCTGGAGTCTATCTACAGCAAACATCTGATCGCTGCCCCGCCCAGGTTGGCACGTATGCTACTCCGCATACAGCAGTACGACGTGAACATCAAGTTCGTTCCTGGTAGTGATGTCAAACTAGCAGATGCACTCTCCAGGGTAAACCCATGTAACACAGGACCTATCCAAGGTCTCGACCTATCTGTGCACGAAGTACACATGCATCTGAACGCGAGCCCAACTCGAATCGTGGAAACTCGCGAGGAAACAACGAAAGACAACACCTTACATGCGCTGCGTGAAACCATATCACTCGGTTGGCCAGAGAACAGAGCTCAATGCCCGGCGCACCTGATGCCCTTCTGGAATTTCCGAGACGAACTGAGTGTTGAAGACGGGCTGGTGCTGAAAGGTCAACGCATTGTCTTACCAAGGTCTCTACACGCCGCCGCACTAGAACAGATCCATTACGCACACCAATGTGCCGAAAAATGCAAGCTTCGCGCAAAGACAGCGGTCTTCTGGTGTGGAATCAATCATGACATTGATGAAATGGTCCAGTCGTGTGCACCATGCCAGCAACATCAAGTTGCCAACACGAAAGAGGCACTGATCCCACACGACGTGCCAAACCACGCCTGGCACACTCTGGCTACCGATCTATTCCATTGGAACGGTACAGAGTATCTGATAATCGCCGACTGCTACAGCAAGTTCCCGATCGTACGAAAACTGAGCAACATCAGCTCTAACACTGTCATCAATCAACTTAAAGGAATCTTCGACGAGCATGGAATTCCGGAAAGACTGATTTCTGACAACGGTACGCAATACAGCTCTGAAGAGTTCCGGGTCTTTAGTGCGATATACGGGTTTGAGCACGTCACAAGCTCACCATTGTATCCACAGTCGAATGGGTTAATAGAACGGAGAGTTCAAACCGTCAAAAAACTGTTCACAAAGGCGAAGGAAAGCGGCAGTGACCCTCATTTGGCGATGTTGTGCCTCAGGACAACCCCAATCGACCACAACCTGCCATCCCCGTGCGAACTTCTTAATGGTAGACGATACAAGTCAAATCTACCTACAGTCTCATCACGCTCGAATGGAGATGTAAATGCATATCTGAAACAACGACAAGATGGATATAAGGCATACCATGACCGCACGGCGACGGAACTCGCACCTCTATCCCCACAACAGAATGTGCGAATGCTGAATCCGACTCGGAAAACGTTGGACCTGGCCAAGGTCACCAGCAAGGCGAGATCGCCCAGATTGTACAACATCCTGACAGAACAAGGCGCTGCATACAGACGCAATCGGCGACACTTGCGTAACACACAAGAAACATGGAAAGAACAAGCCTCGAACGATGATGTAGATGACGGCGTCGAAGATGATCAAGTGGCTGTACATCCTAGTGCGATCCTGCAACCCGAATCGCCAGTGACAGCCAGCCACACGCGACATGTTGAGGCAAGGCGATCCAGTCGAATGATCAAGCCGCCAAATAGATTGGACCTATAATTACAGCCATATTACCGCACACTTGCATATCGAATGAACCCTAATTAATAGTTATTGTTACAAGACTTTTTGTTTATTATTTAACGAAGGGAGATGTTGTGATTCATACCACTTTGGCTCTCCATACAACGCCCATACTTGGTGCATGCGCAGTGGCGCCAACACAGGAATCCTCCATCTTGGAATAAATTTTTGTCTTCAATTTCACAAGGCTCGTTACGTCAATATGTTGATTCTATACATAAGTAACGTACTATTGAATATATAGACAACATAACACATCATTACTGTTCCAGCGTGTTCACTAGAAATGACCCATCTTTGTCCATAGCACACTAATAAACCATACAACCCTCTAAGTATGATTGACAGCTATCTCACTAGTGTTCTCTGGTTGGGTGGCCAGGTCGTGGAAGGCCCAAGTATTTGTCAACTCGGATGGCGGTGCACAGTTCTCTCAGTTGGGCGTTGTGCATTACAGGTTCGTATTTAATTATCAAACTGTAATATTCACCCGGTGTTAAATTATCGTGGTATTGCTGCCACAAATGTAACGCGTCTAACAGTTTTACCTGTACCGTAAAAAACCGAACCGTATCTAAACTGTTGTAATTGTCCACTTGAAATGTTCAAATATTTTCAAATACTGTTCCAAATATTTTGGGTATTGGTATTAATAAATGGCAAGTTAGATCTGGTACACGCCTGTCTTCTTTAATTTCTTGACAGTCAAACACGTTTACTCTGCCATTTGGCAAATATTTTCCAGTCAGTAATAACTTCACTATGTGGGAAGTCATTGAGGTAATTCTAAGATATACCAGAGGAGCTAATATTACCTTACCTGTCAGTTGTTTCCATGTAATGATGCAATTTACAACAACAGGACTCTTTTGGCATGTCTGTCTTTTGATCATGGTTACCATTTCCGAGCTAACCAAACCTGCTAGCTGCTAGTAGGCCTACTGTTGTGCGAATGCTTATATAAACTCATAAGGCATGTTTGCACTATGTGGGTTTAGAAGAAGATAGGAACTTCAAAAGTCAGACGGAGCATCAACAAATATCATCATTACTTCTCTTCAATGGTGTAACTTTACAGCACACCAGATATAGCCAGTCAATAAGCAATGTCATATATATGTCAGCAGAGGGCGCCACGAAATCACATTACCTCGTTGTTTGTGGTGCTTGATGCTTGATGTTTTAAATCCCTTTGGCTTTGCAACCGTTCTCAGCTAAACTGTGATTGGTGCGGTGCACAACGTCAGAGCAACCAAAAAAATAAAAACAACAACGTGTAAATAGGTGTTCAAAATAAAAATAAAACACTAAAGCGCGAATAAAAACAAATAGTGCACTATATACATAAGTTTATATCTTTACAGGATGTAGACGCCATGCAAGGGTTGCATTTGCCTGATGGCAGGCATGGCGACCCACAGGAACGCTCGTAAAACTAATGATGGCGGGATAAATTATGTAGAACAGCAGTTAGTGGTAGTCTGTTCCATATGGATACTGCTCGGGGGTAGAATGTATATTTATATGCATTGGTGGTTGGAGTGATATTATTGGTATAGGCTATTTAAGTGGATGGTCGATTCTGTTGGAGATATGCATGGCATGCTGGAAACATGACGGAGGGCTAATGTAAATCATGTGATAGTGGATTGTGTAGAACATTGATGTTTGTTGAATGAGGCGACGTGTGTGGAATGAATGTTTCTTTCCGGTAGTCGAAGAAGACGAATCTTGCGGCAGTTCTTCAGATATGCTCTATCATATCATATCATATCATATCATATTATATCATATATCATATCATATCATATTATATCATACCATATCATATCATATTATATCATATCATATCATGTTGTATCGGTTGCTGTGTTGGGATTCCAGAATTCACTGGCGTACTCAATTTGTGGGCGGACAAGAGTTTTGTAAGTTTTTTCTTTGACATTTTGTGAGCATGGTGATAGTGTTCTTCTTAGCGGCTTAGGAGTTCAAGTGTGCGGCTGGCTGGCTGGTAGTTATTTTGGAGCAGTATTCATTCCATTTGAGGTCATGTCATATTGTGACTCCTAGACCTAGCCTTAGGCTTAGGTAGTCATGCTTTTGGACATGGTTTAATGATTTTCCCAGCAGTGAATATTGATATAGACTTGGGTTATGTTTACGAGTGACTTAACATTGAAGTGCATTGACCACTTCTTAAACCAGTTTGCCAGAGTTTCTAGATCGTTTTGTAATATATGTTGATGTTACGTGTTCTTTATTTCCTTGTATAGGATGCATGCTATCCCCGAGGGACTCCGGAAGTGACCCAGGAAGAATGTGTGCCATTGACTGAAACAGCTTGTTCAAGATGGGATATGAAGTTATTGATCTAGCCAAGCCCAAGGCCAAGGGTGCTATCTGTGATGCCATATAGACATAGTAGTTTAATTTATGTAATAGGTGGTGATAAGAGACTTTATCGAAAGCTTTACTGAAGTCGAGTAATGTTATATCTGTCTGACCTT
Organism: Escarpia spicata; assembly: GCA_963995525.1. Lineage (NCBI taxonomy): Eukaryota > Metazoa > Annelida > Polychaeta > Sabellida > Siboglinidae > Escarpia > Escarpia spicata. The sequence continues at coordinate 9,487,120 of OZ023212.1, forward strand.
TTTGATTTAGAGTTTCTGACCAGTCATTGATTGAGTTTATGAGTTGTGTTACAGTAGAGAGGCAATTCATTCGTGAATTCATGTTGTTCGTTACTGTGGTTGTTATGAGTGTTGAGATGTTTGGCGACATGACTTAGGATTTATATGAGGTTATTATCTAGGCTACTTATATATTTCAAGAATAAATCGCATGTGAGCATGACACCCGACATACTGTTAAATTATCATAATAAATATTATTCAGTACTTTTGTCACAGAGTATGATTCCATTAATAAAAAACATACTTTCTTTTTTTCAATTTACAACAATAATATGATATATTATTTTTTATTGTTGAGCTCCTCATATTTTATTTCACATAAAGAATTTATATATTTTGTTGATATGTCAATGTGGAAAATCCCATTAAAAAGATTGAATACATGTAATTTTTACACATATCTTGAATGTTTACAAAAAACGTTATGCCAGCTAAAGTTGTCACTATGTGCTGAATAACATTGACACAACGGGTACAGGGTACCGTCACATGCAGACTAAATTCATCATGATCATCGCTGACGGTATGATCACGCCAACGGGAACACTAACTGGTATTTCGTTGGGAAAACTTTTCAAAACAACGTGTGTCTCGCGTCTAGTTTTCGTTTACAGTGTCACGCGACTGCATATATCTATATGGGCTAAAAAGTATCTGCGCCGATCCGTTTGACATAAAAAGGTATGTGAGTAAAAGACTGATGTGGTGAAAGTTGATCCAATCGAACATTTCGTTGTCTTCGTGGAATCATTATTTGGTGTTGCATTCTGGACCTGGAAGTCGGACAGCCGTGTACTTGCTCCGCAATTACTACTGGGGGCGTCCAACTCCAGGTGACTAATCGTGCGACCAATCGTTTTTTGCCATTTTAACAAAAACTTGATCTGTAAGATACCTATGTGCTCAATTTATAACACATATTCCATCCAGTTACTGCAAACAAATTGTTAGAAAAGTTGTTTTGAGTGAATTACTTACGAATTTAGACCGAGCGAAATTCAAATCTCGTAAAACAAGTTAAAGACGCCTACGTCTGATATAAGACAAAAACCGTCCGTCCAATATGCGCTGTGTATAATTATTATGTGTGTAGGCCAGAGCGTGTCACGTGAATCACTGCGACATCGGACAGGGTATTAACATAGGCAAAGAGCGTTAGAACTCGAGATTTCAGTGACACGAATTTTGACCTGGCACGAATATTCCGGTCGAGTGTATAAATAAAATATGGAAATTCAAAAAATTCGAAAGAAATTATTTTGTATGGAATGTTAAATTTTTACAAAATCAGTAACACTAACAGTTATTTTATCAATTAAGTGTAAAAAAATTGTAAGAAAAGTGTTTATTTAATTTAAAAAAAATACGATTTTAGAAAAACATTCAACGCCAACAGGCTCACGGCACTCGGAAGCCACCTATTTGAGTATTTCTTGTAATAAAAAAGCCTCACTGGCTAATAAAGGGACTAAAGCCATGCATTAAATGTGCTCACACACGTGGCCGTTCAATAACTTTCCTGTGGTGACACATACAAATAGTTACTTACATTTCGTTCGATAAACAGTAATGTTGCGTTTGTTTACAACACTGTCATCGATATGTCCCATTTCGGCATTTGTGACGTCCATGAACTGCGCTCGATACAAAACAAGTCTCAAAAACCTGTTTGCCTCATTTTTATTTGAAACAATAACTTTGTTGCAAGTCTATAGACGCCCTTTGGCTTTGCTGATAAAGTCTGATCTGACAGTATGTCCCGAAACATGAGATCCAGCGGACATCCACAAGCCAGCAGAAACTGGAAGGTAGCAGAAATTGTTCCAGTTACTATTGACAGTACTGCCAATAGTAGTAGTAGTAGTAGTAGTAGTAGTAGTAGTAGCAGTAGCAGTAGTTGGCAATGTCAATGGAACATTTTAAATCCGATCTGACAGGTTTTTTGTATATACAAGCTTGTCAGACACAAGTCGGATATGTCAGGTTGTGTTGAATCTAGAAGGACCAGACATCAGTTAGCAGTTTGATGCTATATAAGAACTAACTGTGGTTGCTTTGTCTTCAAACGTCTTTCAGGAAAAGGATCAACATCGAAATACAAGAGAATGTTTTACTATATTTTATCTCATCAGGAGAACAGAACTGAACTACATATTTTCAAATCAATTAGGGTGTCTAAAATAGTTTTTAAGACTTCAGTATTTCTGATATAGATTTACTACATGGGTAGTTGGCATATATTTTGAATAGTTTTAAGTGAATACATGCAACATTCATAACTTTAACACATCTATTGCATTTATTTTCAGACCTAAGATATAAAACCATTTTCATCTATTAAATTCCTTTTTTAATACAATTCAGTACCAGGCATTGCAATATGTGTAACTCGAGTCAACATACTTCATCAGAAGAAGACTCACCTAGCACTGCAATACTTAGCATAGTCCCTTGTTACATGTTTAAACATTTTATGTTTTAAAAATAATGAATGGACTTTCATGCTTCTGTTTTTGTTTCTTTCAAAAGAATATAAGACGTACCACATGAGCTGGTAATTATAAAATGTTGTTGGCTGTTAACTGAAGTTCTTAGGAAAACTGGAAAAGAATATGTCTCTTGACTCAAGAAGAAGTCGTTGGGTGGTGTGGTTCTTGTGTGACTCCAATTGGGTTTCACATCAGCAAGACGCAAAAGAGAATAGTACTAGTAGATAAGTTCACGTTAATGTACTCATAAACCTCCAGAGGTCTCCTCCATTGTCTCAGTTGAAGATAGACTTGGGAAACATAGATTACCTTAAATGTTATATGTACAATAACTCTTACACATTTAATTATAGCATTTGTTATAGAGTATGGCAACTAGTATTACTGACCGTGTATGTAATGTTTTTGCGCAAAATTAAAACAATTATAATGTTATGTATACATTTACACTACGATTAGTGCATGGATGCATCTAGCTGTTTTGATTACAATTAATAGTGATTGAAGTTTGCTGTAGTCTACCTGGCTATAGACAGTGGTGCATATTTCTGCACGAATAATCTGTGTGCCTAATTGCGGCGTTGATGGATGCTTCCCAGAGAAATCGAGACGGTGTTCGATTGAACAGGTCTGCCAGGGAGTAAAGTGTAGAGCACTTTGAGCTGTCCTGAGGACTGGATACCGCGCTATATAAGAACTTACCTTTTAAATAGGGGACATCTTTGCTTAGGTTGTACAACTTATTTTCTTTGCCCAATTCAAACACATGATGCACACCACTCGCAACGATATTACTTCGTCTATACTAAATGTTGTTGATTTCGATTCGATAGTCGTTGCATCCGACTTTCTCAAGGACCTTATATGTTCCTTTCCAATGCATCAACTGGGCTGTTCCATTCTACCTTCAAATCTTCAAAACAAATTTCAACACCATCCAATAGGTGATACTCTAAATCAACAAGTATAAATTTTCATTATAACTACATCCCTATACGCAGTAAGATTATCTCATTTAAACTTACGTCCATATCACCATATCTATTCATAAGGAACGGCCAATCATGTTATAAATATGACACGTTGTATTCCTACCTGTCTACCCTCTATAATGATATTTGCCCGGTTCTTTAAAATCTGACCTTAGGCTACCACTACAGTTCCTTCACAGTATTGCATGACCACTGGATAGCCATCAATGGCCTACAAGGCAACCCTAACACTAGTCAGCCAACCATACCTTTACATTGTAACCCAAAATGCAGTCTTTCACCGACGCTACCAACCTATGTTAAGTTCCTAAAATTACAATCTTGACAGTGTCGTGAAGGCAGACTCTCCGGCAACACTGACTCCTACCAAAAGCTGAAACAGTCTCGAAAACGCGCCCTCAAACAGGATCAAGAAAACTACTGAAACTGTAAAGCGAAATGCATCGAGAATGCTGCCATTCACAACAATCATGGCACCATGTATCGGGAATTCAGAACCCTGGCAGCTGGTCACACAATCCACAACAAAATCAATCTTGTTAAGGATAAAAACGGCTCTAATCTTACAAACAAAGAAGACTGCCTCAATCGCTGGAAAGAACACTTTAGCAGTCTCCTCAACGAGTCCCCGCCGGAACCGGATCCATGTGACAACAACATCTATTGTAGCGTGTGTGGTGCAGCGCGTGTTAGCAGCTCCCATGATAGATGCCTAAAATTCATCATTTTGGACGTGTTCTACGTACTGGACCTTGGGACATTTTATTGGAGTTATGTGTAAGATCATCGTTGTCATATACATTATAGTCTTTTAATTTTATCTATATGGTTTCTCGATTTGGGATGAACTTTTAATAACTTACCTAAGCCGGGTTTGCTCAACCGGGTAGAGACCGTCAAGCGGAACGCTGTTTACCATTATTGGATTACGCAATCGCATGACGACCAAGACGCAGTATTCAGCCATGGCTCTCCACAAGTTGGCCGGCGCTGTGCTGGGAAAGCCGGTCAGCAGGCCACTGTGGAACATTCTGACAGTGAATGGCATTTCCAGAATGCGGCCAATCAGAAGGAGTCAGCGAGGTAGGACAATGTCACGCCAGACAATGCGGCTGACCCCCAGAGATGATATAAACAAACAGAGACACATTGACGCAATATTGAGCAACAGTCAATATGATATTTCCCGCGACATCGCTATGGCTACTGTCAACACAAACATTTGCGGAACTGTGCGCCAGAACTCTAAATTTGGCGGGGACCTGCCTAGCGGCTTACGGTTTGTCCAGTGGAACGCCCGCAGTGTGTATCCCAAGTTAGATGAGCTGCGACTGATAATGAGTGACTCAAAACGTGAGGCTGACGTGCTGGGCATCACAGAAAGCTGGCTAAATGCGACTTACAGTCATAGCTCTGTGGCCATCAACGGCTACAACCTCGAGCGAAGAGACAGGACCACTGGTAGAGATGGAGGAGTGGCTGTCTACCTCCATGACAGTGTGCCATGCAATCGACAACACGACCTAGAGAAAGATCAGTGGAGGATCTGTGGGTTGAAATAAAATTTACCTGCTCGAGCGGCCTCCTGTTGGGAACAGTATATCGACCACCGGATAACTATGGTATCGATAATTGGTGCTCACTGATCGAATCCACGCTGGAAAGAACTCAAGGTGAGAACAAAGAGACATTATTATTATGGGTGATATAAACATCAACTTCGTGAATGGAGTAGTCTCCGATGAGGAATGGCAAGCTGTTGTGGACGCATTCCAACTGACACAGGTCATCACATCACCAACCTGTGTGACCGCAACAAGTGATATACTAATTGACCACATATACACGACACACCCGCAACATGTCCGAGCCAGCAAAGTTGGTGTATTCTCTGCCAGTGATCATTTTCCGGTGGTAATCTTACGCAAACGCAACTCAACTAAAACTGATATTCCCTCTATGATCACATATCGACAGTATAAACACTTTAATCTAGACAATTTTGTGCATGATCTTCATCAAATGCCATGGTCAGATGTTGGCAAGCATGCTGGTGTAGATGATGCGCTGGATGCATGGATGACAATTTTTTTGGGTGTGTGTGTGTGACAAACATGCGCTAGTGAAGCGCAGAAACGTAAAGCGAAAACAGCAGCCAGACTGGCTCACAGGAGATATTGTTGGTGCTATGCAACAGAGAGATAAACACAAGTCACAAGGGAGGTGGGAAAACTACAAGGTTTGGCGAAACAAGGTGACTAATATGATCCAGACTGCAAAAACTTCCTTCTATCAACATGTCATCGAAGAGCACACCAGAAACCCACGTCAGCTGTGGGCATTTTCGTGACCTGTGTCCACGAGATATAATACAAACGCCACGTAGCATCAGAGATGGTGAACAGGAAATCACAGAACCAGAAAACATTGCAAACACCTTCAACGAATACTTCAGAAACATAGCCAACCAATACACTAGTGCCAGCCAAGACATACAACAACAACACACACAGCTCAAACACTTTGTCAGTGACAAGCTCGAAACAGCGTACTCGATCCCAAAAATCACAGAGCAAACGGTGAACAGAGCACTCATGGCTTTCCGTCCTGACAAATCCACAGGACCCGACACAATCAGTGCTAGGCTGCTGAAGGCAGCTGCGCCTGCCATCACAATGTCTGTCACAGCACTCATAAACAACAGCATTGTGAGTGGCAAATTTCCAACGCTGTGGAAGCTTGCAAAGGTTACTCCAATTCACAAGAAGGGGCGTACTGACGACAATGGCAACTACCGACCGTTATCAGTCTTGTGTGTTCTTAGCAAGATATTGGAGCGACACGTACACGACAGTCTGTATGCCTATCTCATGTCTCATAACATGCTACATGACGGCCAATCGGGTTTCCGTCCCAAGCACTCATGTGAGACAGAACTGAACCACGTGGTGCATAAGTGAGCGACGGCTATTGACAATGGACTAGTGAATGGTGTAGTGTTGCTAGATCTGCGAAAGGCTTTCGACCTTGTGAACCACACAGTCCTGCTGCAGAAATTGGCCATCTACGGATGTTCACAACATTCAATGCGATGGTTCTCTTCGCATCTGTCAGAGCGCCAACAGTTTGTCCAGTTCAAGTGCAAACTGTCTGGTCAAGCTGAGATCACAACGGGAGTTCCCCAAGGCTCTTTACTGGGACCACTGTTTTTATTGTGTTCATGAACGACATGCCCCTAAGCACAAGAACGATAAACTCTGTGGACATATATGCTGATGATTCCACCATCAGTGCCACGAGAAAGACTGTTCAGACAATCGAACAGAGCCTAAACAATGATCTTCAGGAAATCTCCAAGTGGTGTGACGAAAATAGTATGGTTATTAATGCTGAAAAAACGAAGATCACGATCATCACGACCCGACAAAAGTGGCAAAATCTTGACAAAACTGACATCGAGATATTCATAAAGGGAGACAAGCTTCAAGTGGTCGAAAGTGAGAGGCTACTTGGGCTTCAGGTAGATAATTTCCTCATCTGGAACGCCCATGTGCACAAGACACACAACACGATTGCCGGAAACCTCGCACTCCTCTGCAGAATAAAGAAATACCTTCCATACCAAGCACGGAAGACGTTCTACAACAGCTACGTTCTACCACACATGGACTATTGCAGCACACTCTGGGGCAATGCAAATTCATCAGAACGTATTTACAAACTACAAAGACGTGCTGCCACAATCATAGCAGACTCTGAATACAGAGCTCCAAGACCTGTATGTTCCAAGAGCACGGACCAACATCTTCAAGAACTCTATAGCTGTTAATGGCGCATAAATATGGACTACTTTAAATCCAGAAATAAGAAAATGCAGCTCTCTAAGTGCGTTTAAGGGAGCATATTTGCAGAACGTGTTTAATTAGAAAACAGGGACAAACAACGTAATGAACATTTTAACACATCGTTTTTTATTTTATTTATTGATGCTACATATTTTACAAATATTTATGCAATTCTAATTTCAAATTTTTAATATGTATTTAAGTATATCTTAACTACATTATGCAATATACTATTTTATTTAAATAATTTGTTTAGCATTTCTATAACATTTACTTGTACTCTAATATTTTACAATCACGACCCTTAGGAAGATAAAATGTATATTTTATAAGGTTATCGTGAATAAACAATGTTTATTATTATTAACACGTCTCATACTCCTGTTAGTGTACACCACAGTCCCCCTATCTTAGAGTCTCCTGTGACCATCGAGGAAGTGACAACGGCTCTCTCCAAACTGAAGAATGGACGTGCAGCTAGAATATGCAATGTCACCGCTGAAATGCTCAAAGCCGGCGGAACCTCTATGATTTTGTGGCTTCAAAATATAATAAACTGTGTTTGGGTAAACGAAGAAATCCCTACAGATTGGAGACGTGGTATCATCCTGCCATTCTGGAAACACAAGGGCGACCGCCTAGTTTTCAGCAATCACAGAGGAATAAAACTTCTATCGATACCTGGTAAACTTTTCGCATTCTTCTTATTACATCGTTCAATTAAGGCTATTAGGTCAAAAGAAGAGTCCAGCAGGCTGCTTTCGATCCGGGCAGTTCCACTGTTGATCAGATATTCTCTCTACGCCAGATGATCGAAAAGCTAAATGAATTTCGTCAAACCGCCTTCATTACTTTTATTGATTTTAAAGCTGCTTTTGATAGTATCAACTGCAAGAGCTTCTGGTTACTCCTTCAAAACACCTGCCTGCCCCCAAAGTTATGCCGATTGTTCAAGCTACTGTATAGCGACAGTGAGAGTTGTATCCACCTCGGTAATGATTCTTCAGATCTTTTCTCCATTGGCTCCGGTGTACGTCAAGGCTGTGTGGTTGCCCCTGACCTGTTCAATCTCACCAATGACCATATCATGGTACAACTCGAGAGAAATGCCGGTTCTTCCCTCGGCATTAGACTTGGAGACACTGTCGTGACAGACATGGATTATGCAGATGACATTGCCATCTTCTGCACATCGTGTGCTGACCTCGTCCTCAAAGAACTCTGCTCTATAGCCAGTGTTGTTGGCCTTTCCATCAGCTGGGCCAAAACGAAAGCGATGGCAATATGGGCAGACATCAATGGCGAAATCATCGACTTTGTGGATGAGTTTACTTACCTGGGTTCCGTCATATCTGCTAATGGCTCTGTCGACCACGAGGTCGCAGTTAGAATCGGCAAAGCAGCGGGTGCAATGAAACGACTGTCAACTGCTCTGTGGCGCAGACGTTCCATCTCGCGGGGTACCAAGCTAAAGATGTTCAATGCAATAGGTTTATATATATTATTAGTTATTTCGGCCATGTGTAACGGCATTAATCTCTACATATACTAATCAAGGAAGGAAAAGTTCAAACGGCTGCTAAAATGACATACGCGAAGTAGGCGTGAAGTCACAATCACGTAAATTAATCAACCAACACAATGAATTTTGACCCGTTGGTTGGCGTACGTTATTATTTCATCAGTTTCGCCGCGATTTAAACGTGGTTGGAGCGTATAACATGAAATCAAGAAACAATGAAGTGCGCATGTCTGAACCTATGCAAACGAGGAAATGGGAACCACTATTTAGGCTTGAGTCATGTGCAGATCAGTATTTTTATTATAAAACTTATTTGCAACCTCATGGAAATATGCTTTCCTACTAAGGTCGTGACGCGGCACACAGCTGATAAACCATGGGTTACGGACTGGTTTAGAGCATTAGTACGTAAAAAACAGCGCCCTCACATGAGTGGTGATTTGAACCAAGCAAAAATATTGCGTAATAATAATGACAAACTTCTATAGCGCATAAATCCCCAGGAATCTTAACTCAGAGGCGCAACATACAAGAATCATTGGGCAAAATCATTAACAGGAACAAGCAAGAGTTGTCATTAGAGCATGGGACCGCCGAAGGTTAGGGTGGGAATGCAATTTCAAATAAATAAGCCTGGAAGGTTTTTGTAGTTTCAGATGATTCTAAAGTGATAGGGAGTTGGTTCCAGATTGTGGGTACAGCTACCGAAAAAGCACGTTTGCTGATATTAAGCTTGATTTTCGGAACAAAACGTCGTTGTGAAACAGATGATCTGAGATTCCTGGGGATATCGAAAAAACGAAGGAGACTAAATAAATAGGATGGGTGTTGCGTAGAAAGGGTACGATATGTGATAGTGGCTAATTTGAATTGTATTCGATATGTAACTGGAAGCCAATGCAACTGTCTAAGTAGATGCAGAGATGGTGAGAAACGAGGTGCTTTTAGTACTACACGTGCTATACAATTATGTACACGGTGGAGTTTAGCTATGTCCCTTTTAGCAATATCGTTTAGGAGTGAGTTGCAGTAGTCAAGGCGACTGCTAATTAAAGATATTGTTTTAGCAGTAGATAAAGACAAAAAACGCAAAGCTGAAATCACTGTCAAAGATAACACCAATATTACGAACAGTATCTGATGGTGATGTATTATTACCAAGCCATTTAACTGGAAAGTAGTTAACAACATTGTTTCATTGTTGTTTTGTGCCAATAATAATTATATCAGTTTTATTTGGATTTAGCTTCAATTTACTTGCTTCCATCCACAGCAAGATGTCAGTGAGACAGTCATTTAAAGTTGATAGAGATGTATGTATATCAGTTGGTGAAACTACACCTGTATGTCATCAGCATACAAGTGATGATTTATATTATGATTAGTTATGACTCGACTAAGGGATGTAGTGTATAAGCTAAACAGAACAGGTCCAATGACAGAACCTTGTGGGACACCAAATAGAAGGTGTTCTGGACAAGACAGTGAGCCAGATATGTTAATGCTTTGATATCGGTCTGAAAAATATGAACTAAACCACTGAAGAGCCGTGCCAGATATATCACAATGTCTATTAAGGCGATGTAAAAGAATGTCGTGATCTATTGTATCAAAAGCAGCTGATAGATCTAGTAAGGTGAGAGCAATCAATTCGCTATTATCCATATTGCTTACAATGTCATTATTTATTTTAAGAAGATCCGTCTCAGTTGAATGAAATCGCTTATATGCAGATTGTAGATCATTTGATAAACGCTCTGAATAAATGTGTTTATGGAGTCGATTTGCATCCACCTTCTCCAATACTTTTTGACAAAAAACTAAGATTTGAGATAGGACGGTCATTTTTAAGGTCATGTTTGCACAGACTTTGTTTTTTAATAAGAGGATTGACAAGAGCTTGCTTGAATTCGTGTGGAACAACACCATCCTTAATTGACATTTATAATATGTGTAATACGTTAAACCAGTTGATCAATGCAACTCTTCAGTAGAAATGTTGGAAAAGGGTCAAGACCACACGATTTGTATGTTGTATGGTTTGCCTTCACATATTATAAGATGGATGGCAACATTTGTATTGGACAGAACTCAACAAGTAAAAATAGGAAATTAATATTCGCATTCTGGTCACCCCAATGGGGGAGTACCACAAGGAACACTGTCTGGACCGAAATGTTTCCTAGTCTACATAAATGATTTAGAAACGCCTGTTCCGTTATGTAAGTATATAGATGACAGTACATTGTTCGAAGTATGCGATAGAAAGGGTGTATTTGTTATACAAGAATCGGTTGACTTTGCTGCTAGGTGGACAGAACAGAATTATATGAAAATTAATTCAGAAAAATCAAAAGAGATGATCATCTGCTTTGCACAAGACCGCAATTTTCGAAACACTCCCGAATGTCAACAACTCTGGAAAAAACCTTGATACACATGGGATTTGACCAGAAAAGTACATCACTTATCCAAAATGTATATGTTGGACAGCAGTCTGCAGTGACATTAGAGTGGTACCACAGATTGGTTTCCATTCGGCAAGGGAGTGAGACGGGGGTGCATTTCGTCCCCCACCTATTCAGTCTATACACAGAGAATATCATGAGAGAGGTTGAGACTGGCACGAGAAGCAAGTATTTTAATGGAATGAAAGTGAATGGAAAGGAGATATTTGAATTGAGATACGCCGATGACACAGCGTTAATATCCGATTCAAAAGAAGGATTGGATAAGCTAATAACTACTGTTAAAGAGCACAGCGAGATGAAAGGATTGAAACTAAACGCAAAGAAGACCAAGATTATGGATGTGAAGGGATGTCGAGAACCATCAGAAGTTACAGTAGATGGCGAGGAAATAGAACGAGTGGAAAGTTTTGAATATCTGGGGTCATTGATAGAAGCGAATGGAGATGGGACGAAAGAGATAAAGCGGAGGTTGGCACTGGCAAGTAAAAAGTTGACGGAGATGAAGAAGCTGTGGAAAGCAACGAACAAAGATATGAAACTACGAATTATCCGAGTCTGCATATTTCCAACGGCTACGTATGGATGCGAAACCTGGACTCTTAATAAGAGCATTACTAAACGTATAAATGCATTTGAAAACAAGTGTTATACAAAGATATTACGAGTTTCGTGGATTGAACGTAGAACTAACGAATCCATCGCAGATGAGCTTGGTGTTATACCCAGGACTTTATTGAACTTTGTAAAGAAACAGAAAGTAAATTATTTCGGCCATGTGAAACGGCAACATTTCTAGAGAGAGACTAATAATGGAAGGAAAAGTGGAAGGCAGCAGAAGCAGAGGAAGACCTAGGAGACAATGGGAGAAGGACATAGAAGAATGGATGGGAGTAGATCGATGGAAAAGATGTAGATCAAGTAGACCATGTCAAACTTTTTAGGTGTTACAATTTCACAGGATCTGACATGGAATAAGCATGTGGAAAATATTGTGAAAAAGGCCGGGAAACGACTGTCCGTGTTGCATCAGTTAAAGCGAGTAGGAATTAACTAGAATGATCTGGTCACTACATATATCAGTGTTGTGAGACCTGTTTTAGAATAACTTGCCACAATATTTATCTGACAATATTGAAATGATACAAAAAAGAGCTTTAAAGTATATTTTTCCTGGAATAAGTTACGCTGAGATACTCAGATGTATTAAATTGGAGGCATTGAAAGCAAGACGGGACTGCCTTTGTCAAAACTATTTCAATAAGATTAAAATTAGTACACACAGATTAAACCATCTGCTGCCTAACAAAAAGCATACCAAAGATGACACCAGACAGCGTAATGTGTACCCTTTGCCAATAACCCGAACAAACATATACCATAAATGTTTTATACCATGGGGATTACACAACTGCCAATAACGAATGAAGGGCAAAAGGATGGTATTTATACTGTATGACATTTCAGAGTATTAATACTGTATGACGTTTCAATGTATTAGTTGTATTTTATTGTATACTGTGAATCCAACTCAGTTGAGTTGCAAATAAACGTGTGTTATTCTTTATTCTTTAAAACAGCGCCGCAATCGGAAGATTAGTGTACTTAGTACCCCCCGCCAACATCTTTCGGAACTGTACAGAACACCGAAAACAGCATAATTGTAGGTCCGTTTATAGGTGTTCTTTGAACGGTTACCGGAACATTATTACGACCGTGAAAGCGACCGCAGAATTTCATGTTTTGGACAAGTTCCGAGTTGTTCATTTTTCGCTCGCTTATCTATTTTTGATATTATAAATATATCATCTTAGCAATTACGTCACATAAAGCACTAATTTGCTTGTCTATGTATAGATTTGTGAAAAGCATTGGAAAACAACATCTTAAACGATTTCATGAAATCAATAATTCTTTCATAGATATGTTCGTGTTCGCATACCAACCCTTTCTTGGAACGACGACATTGTCATATATGAACAATATAAAGTAGTCCATCAAACAATATCATATTTAAGCACCTATTCGTTTCTGTTCAGAATGCTATGGCACCGGAAGACAATTACCTTGGCTGCGCTTGGGGTCATCGCCTACAGCGCCCTTGCGACGATGGTGACATACACATTCAGAAACTTCACACACCCAAAACCCAATGCCACGTCCTACAATGTCACTACACCCGCTCCGCCGGTGACGCTTATCACTCTATTCACAACGTTCAGGTACGATGCAGACAAGAACGTAACATACCAGAACACCATCCGCAACTGGGAACTGCTCGCTCCCATCATCCGACCAGTCCTCTATTACGTGGATGGTGAAGACTACCTCACCGAGTTCGCCGGCATGCACGGATGGACCATGTACAGGTGTCCGAGGGTGGGCAAAACAGGTGTCCCGATTTTGCGCTCGATGTTCCTTCACGCCCAAGCGATCAACAATACAACCCCGTTTTACGGCTACGCGAATTCCGACATCCTTTTCGATCGCAAGTTAGTGACAACGCTGGAAGCGTTGTATCGCGATCGTGATCGATTCAAGCGGTTACTTGTTATCGGCCAGAGGATCAACTACAATTTCAAAAGCGACCAAGAATTGTTTGACCTTTTATCAGTCTCGCGACTTGCATCTGCCGGCGCATTATACCACGTCTACGCACAAGACTACTTTATAACTACGCACTCAGGATATCCATGGGATTCGATTCCCGACTTCGTTGTTGGCAGGGCTGGGTACGACAACTGGCTAGTTGCGACTGCCTTACAAATAAACATTCCGGTGATTGATGTGACAGCGACCGTTACTGCCCTTCACCAGACTGGGTCGGATGGTAACAACGCGGGCTGGACGCGAAAGCAGAAGTTCAACGACACATTAATTAATTATGGTTTGGCCGGAAAATTTAATTATTTAGTCGGCTGTACTACGAATTCACATTTCATAACACATTGGAGCCATTCCCGAGTGTTTATACTAGAGCGACTGAAAAGGTCCAAAACGAGAACTGCACCAACACAATATTGGACTTTAATCTGCTTTTTTAATATTTGTTTATATTTAATCGTATGTCGCTGTTTCCGTAACGTTATTTGTTGATGTTTATTACCTTGCTGTTTCAATGCATTGCTTTATTGTGTTACCACTGGTGTAGACTTTCGCTGGTTTTGTATTTCATAATAAATGTAAAACGTTTTCATAATTCAGGATTTGGCTTACATAATAGTTTATATGTATATATACCTATATATGTAAGCTGGTATATAATACTTATCTATTACGAAATATGATCCTTAGGACGATGCATCTTCTTCTTCTTCTATGTGCCATGTCTGTCACAGGCGTTGGCGATCATGGCCCTCCAAACCGCACGGTCGTGTGTAGTTTGTAGCAGTTCTGTTGTGCTCCTTCCACACCATGTTGACAGACTATCTATTATTTTTATTCTCTGGCGTCCTCTGGATCTTTTTCCTTCTATCTTTCCTGTTGTTACTATTTGTTCTAACTTTTTCTTTCTCATGACATGGCCTATAAATCGTGCTTGTTGTGTTCTAACTTTGTTGATGATCTTTCTTTTTGATTTGGCTGTCCTAAGGATGACTTCATTGCTTTGCTTTGCAGTCCATTGCACTCGCAGCATTCTTCTTAAGAACCACATTTCAGTGGCTTCTATGGTTTTTTGTAAACTTTTAGTTATTGTCCAGGATTTACATCCATATAGCAATATGGGCTCTATGTAGCATTTCACTCCAATTGATATATATATATTTTTTTAATGTTTTTCATGTGGTGAAAAGCTGTTTTGGCTTGAGCAATTCTTCTCTTTATCTCATCGTTGCATCGACCGTCGAATGTTATTAGTGATCCCAGATAGTATCACTTGTCAGAAAATGTGGTATCGTTTAATGTCGAGGGTATTAGTTTGCGAATTGACGAATGACTCGGCGTGACAAAAGATTGTATTGCTTACTTAAATAAATAGTGGCACTGGCTGGTTGCTCTCCTCCTTGTTCCCCGAGGTGGGGGTCAGGTACACTATTGCCGAACCTGTGTTTCTTCTTTCCAATGTGTCCTATCCATAGCTCCCTCTCGCCATCGTTAATTCTCCCCCGATCTTTTCATGTCCTTCCTTACACAGTCCTCCCACCTCAGCTGTGGCTTTCCTCTTTTCCTGTGTTCTTTGCTACCTTTACTGCACCTATCCTTGCCTTGGCTTGCCCAGCTCAGCCGGCTTCTCAATAATTCTCTTGTTAGACTGCATTGCATTCCAACCTCTTTTCCCTGGTTGTTTATCCTTCTTCTGTCAACCCTCTTTGTTCTTGTTATTCTTCGAACTCTGTTGTTCTCGCAGCTTCTGTTGTTCTGTCAATACTACTGTCTCCAGACCATATAGGCATGCCGGTGTAACACATGCTCTCAAAGGCTTTCCCTTTCAGCTGTTTCGAAATATTTCTGTCCATCATGACTCCCTCTACCTTTCTCCAATCATTCGCTCCTGTTTGTAGTCGACGTCGCACCGCTACCTCTGCCCATCGGCTGTAACCATTCGTCCAAGGTACACAAAGCCATCCACTTGCTTGATTCCTTTTTCATCCAACCTGATGTCTAGTTTCTCTCTTTCTCTGGTGATCGTCTGCAAACGTCATCTTCCTAAGAATATCCATCGTGTTGATCTTCCTGCTGATTAGTTCCATCACCGTTATAAATAGTAATGGGCTTAGGGCACTTCCTTGTCTCAGACCGATGTGAACTGTAAACTCTTCCGACATCCCAAATCCAGCTAAAACTTCATTATATTATTTCATACATTGCTTCCACCATCTTGGCTTCTGCTTATGGCACTCCCATCCATCTCACTGTTGCCATCACCGTCTCTCTTGGGACTGTGGCATAAGCCTTCTGTTTCACAAATCCCACTGTTATTCAACCTTGCATCTCCAATCTCTTCTCTACCAGCTGTCTTAATGCAAACATCACATCCGTCGTCCCTCTGCCCTTTCTGAAACGCTGTTCTTCTTCACCGATACTCTACTCTCTTTCGAATCATCTCATCCAGGATCCTCTCTATCAGCTTCATGGTGTGACTTAGAAGTGTTATGCCTCTGTATTTCCCTGAGTCTTGCATAATCTCTCTTCCATATTGGGACAGTTAGCCCTGTCAGCCACTCCGTTTGTATTTTACGTTGTCTCATACATAGGCGTCATGAATTCATCGGTCAACCATTCGGGTCGCCCGGCATCTATAGCGCCATCGAAACACGGCAGGCTGCGTTCACCTTCAAACGTTGGATGACTACAGTAACTGGTCCATATCATAGCAAATTAAACAAGAACAATTAACTACACTGTATATGTTTTACTGTTTATTACTGACACATGGCCGTTCGAATTTTTAGTTGATGCGAACTAGCCCTAAAAACGCGGTTGGCAAACGCATTAAGGGTGTCACCATTCTCGTGTAAAACAACAGGTACATCTAAAAGTGATCTCTTTTCAGAATCCCCTAGAACAACTGTCGCCTCGCTGTTAAAGATGTTGCAGTCGGTGTTGGGGTGGCGTTCTCGAAACGCGATCGTGATCAGAGCAGACTCGCTGAGGTTCACCGTCGTTACGTTATCTATGTCGTAATTTCAGTCAGTATAACAAAAAACACTTGTTTCAGCCACTTCTGGTGGATCCGGGAAACATACTGCTCAAGAAGCAGCTCATATCAGTGCACTCAAGCTGAGGACCCTCGCTCTCCATCCCCTCTACATCACTCGCACGTTTCATATGGCGGGTGACGAATCCGTACCAGTCATTACTGCGCTCCTCCAGTCGCGTGCTGATAATTCAGGTCGTGTCACGTACGATCGTGACATGCAGCACTGGTGCTTGTGAAACACTTCCAGATTTCGATTGTGCATGTGATTGCTGTCTATCAGCGTCCCGCTTTCTTGCCCCGCGTTTTTATCTTGCTGGTAAAATAGCCTATCAGTAGTGTAGCTATCACAGCTTTCGAGTTGCACAACCATTGAGTTTCCGACAGAAGCTTCAGCGTGTTCATTGGTGAGTGGGTCGGGTTATCGTACTTCGATTTCTCCTTGCATGCGGGGTGCACCAGTCCATCGATCAATTCCTCTCTTGCCAACTCTTGTAGATCCTCGTTATTGTCAAACAAGCGACCGTCATAACGCCGAGACAGCGCTTCTGCGCATCCACAACGATGTGGCGCAGTCGACTGATGCACGTCGAGGTGTACTTCTGGTGTTACTTGACCTTTCTGCTGCATTCGACACACTTGACCACGCTATTCTGTTGCGATGCCTGCACAGCTATGGCATCTGTGGTGCAGCACATGCTTGGCTAGCGTCCTACATGCATGGCTGAAAGTATGTGGTACGCGTCAAAAAAGAAACATCGGAGATCAGTGTCATGAAGACCGGTGTTCCACAAGGGTCGGTCCTTGGACCGATACTATTTAATGTTTACATCGCGCCACTAGCGAAAATTCTCCTACAGCATGGCACACAACATCATCTATACGCTGACGACACTCAACTGAACGTCAACTTTCCACCAACCGATCAGGCAGAAGCACTCGCGCGTATGGAGGCCTGTCTTCGAGATGTCAACGTCTGGCTCTGCGACAATGGGCTAATACTCAGCCGGTCTAAATCGCAGACCATTGTCATCAAATCCTCCACCCTCTGCGCGCCAATGACACTAACACATGTTGAATTTACCATGTAATATATATATATATATATACTTATTTTTACTATTGATGATATATAATGTCATTTACATCAATGTCATCTTTGATTTAGTTTCTCTAGTTCAGTTTTGTATTTATATGTTTTACTTGTATTATTATTATATTTATTTCTTATAATTTCTAACGATTATTGTCAACACTACTGAACAGATTCTACTTTGGATTTTAGTGTATAAATAAAGTTATTATTATTATACCAATCCCACTCTTTAGGTCAAGGGTTTATCCACAGTGGCTCAGCGGGCTAAGACGGTTCTGGCAATCACGAAGCTGTGGGTGTTACATTGAAGTGTCTTTCTCCTAGCCTCTGGCTCAAAAACCTTCCCCGGAGGCACGGGGTTTATTTACCCATAGCTGGGGCAGATGTCAAGCACATCTGGCACTGAGGGTTTGGAATCAGAGTTTTCCTTCTCCTATACTAGTTGCCAATCAAGGCTAAAGAGCCAAGTCTGCCCACCCCAGTTATACCTCTGGGGACTCGGTCGCGCCATGACAAAGCAAACTCTGATAGACAGCAACACCACGTGAAGGTTATGGACAACGTTATGTAGAGAGAGGCCATATGTAAGTGGCTCGCTGCTGGAAATCCAGACAGAGGTCCCGCGGTGATCACCACATCTAGAAAGGAGAGGCTGAATAATGCGCGTCGCTTTCCTTAGAAATGAGCGGGACGTTTAGCCCAGGTCTCACTTCGTCCCTTCACTTATTCCTTCACTTATTTAGCCGCCAGCCGCGTCGTGGTCGCGTCGTGACATGTTTACAAGAGTCCCTAGCTTTAATTTTGTTGCAATTAACAAATCGCCGCAAACAAATAATCGCAAAAAAACATCGTGCCATGTCGTGTATGCCGGGATTTAAGTTGATGTGTGCTTGCTTGTTCTTGTACCGCTAATGTCGTCGTTCTCCGTTGTTGTGTTGTTGTTACT
>OZ023212.1:10177228-10327228 GCA_963995525.1 Escarpia spicata
ACAAACAGACAGACAGACAGACAGACAGACAGACAGACAGACATACATCCAGGTAGATGGGCAGACTGGAGAGAAAAGAGAGACAGACAGGGGCAAAGACTGAGGCAGAGATAGGCACATAAACATACAGCCAGCAGACAAGCAGCAGACAGACATATATACATCCAGGTAGATAGTCAGACAGGAGAGAAGAAATTCACAGACGTAGAGACACAGTACAGGGCAAAGACTGAGGCAGAGGTAGGCAGATACATACAACCAGTAGACAAGCAGCAGATATACATACAGAGAGACAGGCAGGCAGACAAACAGACAAGACAGGCACACAAACAAAAAGACATAGAGGCAAGCAGTAAGAGAAAAATACAGGTAGAGAAGGAGGCCGGCAGGCAAACATACAGACATGCGTACTGACGTAATGCCTAACCGACTTATAGACTGACATTCTAACAGACAAACACAGAGAATGGAGGAGGGAGAGAGATTCGGGTAGAGAGGGAGGTTGGAGAAGGGTAGACGGGGAGAAAAAATATATATAAATTATAGAGACAGATGTAGGAGCAGAGAGACAGAGAGACAGCGTGCTAGTTGCGACTACAACATCGCAACAGTGTAGTCAAGCAACCAACGCTACATCACTATGTTGTGTCGGCTGTTCTAATATTAGACGTGGTAAACTACATGTAATAATCAGTCACCCTATAGATACTTGTCTAAACTTGTACAGACAAGCTTGTACAGGCAAGAGTCGGAGAAACTTGTTTTACCTAAGTACTAATTTTAACTAGTAATTACCACATTATCTAAAGTCAAACGTATGCACACGACATACCTATACATCACAACAATTAGTTCAAATGCTTGAAAGATATGTAAGTCGTTCGTAAATACAATTTATCATTATGCGACAGAACGCTGCTACAGTCGTTATACTATAGCTGGCACGCCCGAACTGACGGGTAATAAGGCAACAAGTTATGCAGTATTGTAATGGTATCACTATTATATATAACATATAAATATATAAACATGAAAACATACCTCACCAGGCTGTGTATATGGATACTCGTAATACGGAGCCGAGAGAACTGTACGTATATCTTTGTGGACACGTCCATGATCCCTAGCAAAGTGCGATTGGGTGTGGCTCAAGCTACCCTACCCCCGTCTGGCGACTGACATAACAATAGCCTATGCAAACGCTTGCACGAAACAATTCCGCCAGGGTTACATAATATATTATACTTGGAGTGTTTCAGATTCTGTGTGGGTCGTACATGTCAACCGCAACTAGGCCAAGCATTGGAACTGCCATTGTTAGACCAACATTGACCCGATCTTACCCCAATGTTGGCTGCCAACATTGGCACAATATAGTAACATACATTGGGCCAAGCTCCCCAAAAACCTCCAATTGCACCCCCTTGAGACTAACCTAAGTGGGGCCACATTCCAAAGTCGGGGGGGGGGCACTTAACGGGGGCACATTCCAAAGATATATAGAGACATTTGATGGGTAACACGGGACACGTAACATCGATACCGGCAACCCAAGTGATATCTACGAATCAGCATTGGACGATGACGTCATGTTTGACATTCCGTCAAACTTCCCGCTTCAAAGGTTTCTGCCAGGCACCTATGATTATTCGTTATGTTTTATTCATGTGTGTATATTATAAACGTACTTTCTATGTATTTATTTATTTGTTACGTTTAAATAAATTCTTTTACACTATTTATTTTTTAAATAATGTATATTTTATAGTTTTATTTAATTTATGCTGCTTTTTACAAAGCGTCAAGTGCATTCGGGCGATATATCAATTCCGATATTATATATATTTATATTATTAAATGACTGGTTGATTGCCTACGGTGTCTTTTCGTCATTTGATTCACCTTTTCGTAACAAAAAAACTCTGGAAGCCAAAGAAGTGTCGCATTGTTTGTTTCACACAGTTGTGCAGTCAAAGGATGTCAGTTAATAAACAACGAACATACGGTAATTTTCAATACCTATAGCTTACAGTCATAATCACACTCGCTAGATGCATTGCAGTAGGATATTTGCGTGGGACATGAATTGAATTAAGCTGTTGCGGGACACGTGGGACGCGGTGTCGGCACTCAGAATATCGCACTCTCTATCGAATCGTTTTGATGCCGTTTCGAACCTTGTGCAAGTTCGTTCACTCCACGCTGTCCCAGTTCACTCAGTTGTATGAGTGAGTACAACGCTATATATAGACATTGGAAGGTATTTGTGAACGAATAGTATTCTCGCACCAATTGCAGTGTATCCGACGGCGTCCCAGATAAGCCGAGATGGTCTTCAATTGAACATTTTTGTCAGGGGGTGAATTATAAAGCGCTTTGAGCAGACCTAAGGACTGCATGCCATGTTATAAAAGAACATATATTTTACAAAGAGTACAGTGAATATTGTTTTTGGACATAAAATAAAGCGAACGCTGTGGTATGCTGTGTCAAACAGATTGCAATGTGCGCTTGGCTTGTTTGATCAGACGAGGGTACAGTTCCGTCGGCAAATGCATGCGACAGATCGAACTCCTTGGAGGTCGTCCTGAGTATCGCGGAGTCGCATGGCAATTCTATAAGGTAGCTCATTGAATATATAGCTAACGACGAGTCGTCGATATCTTAATGGAAGATATGAACAATTACCTTTCTGTTGCGAGCTCTGAATAGTAGGCCTATCCATATGTGTCCGGATTTTCAGGGTTTATTCTGGGGTACTGATACGTGTCCGTTGTTGGCGTTCGGCAATAGCATCGTGATATCGAAAGAGGAGACAAATTATAAAATCTCATTGATGTTTTTTCTCCTATATCTGCTGATTGTGTGGGTGCTAGTAGTAGTAATAATAATAATATTTATAAAGCGCAATATCCATAATATGCTTAAAGCGCTGTACAATAAAATTCAATCAAACGATTCAATGTATATTAATAAAACCTGCAAAAAAATAAAAATAAGAAAAAATGTAGAACAGAATGTCCCCAAGTGAAATGAAATGTTTAAAATGTTAGCAGTATTGAGCTTTGAATATGTGCGTCTTTGGTGTCTTTCTGAACGCCGACAGATTTCTGCTGCACTTCATAGCAATGGACATTGCATTCCATAGTCGAGGTCCAATCACACGAAAGGACCTGTCTCCTAACCTGACCGGGTTCGTTCGTGGAACTTTAAGCAAAAGTTGTTCAGATGAACGTGTGCGTCCGGGACAGTGCCTGGTTAACAGGTTGGCAAGATACAGCGGCGCCGTCCCGTTCAGACATTTGAACATATAAAGGTGTATTTTAAAGTCGATTCGGCATTTGATTGGCAGCCAGTGTAATTCTTTTACAACCGGAGTTATGTGAGCACGGCGAGGTGTGAACCTCATGATTCTGGCTGCCATGTTTTGAATTCGCTGGAGTTTGTGAATGTGTAAATATTGTTGTTTGTTTATATTTATGGGATGGCTCCTGTGCTGGCGATATTATGTATCTTAATGGGAGTCTCCCGACCTTACATATTACTTACGTTATTCATTGTATAAGTATCGTATTTATACGTCAAATAATTTGATTCTGAGTACTAAGGTCACGTGGTAGGCCAGTAGCCAGTAGCCAGTAGCCAGTAGCGCGTTCCCGTGTCCAATCTAGATATGACGAAAGCGTGCATTAGTGGTTTAGTCGTATATGTTGTGAGGTATCGCCTGATACGACTGATGTTGTGTAGGTGCATATACGCTGTTCGGCAAATGGAACTTATGTGGTTAGTCATGTTGAGGGATTGATCAAATACAACGCCCAGATTGCGCGCACTTGAAGACGAAGTCAAAGTCATGTCAAAAATACGAATCTCCTTTAGCAGTGGCTGCTTTTGCTTCGTACCGAGCACCATGGCATCCGTCTTCTGATCATTTAATTTCAGTAAATTATTCCGAGACCATTCGCCAATTTCTTCTAGGCAACAGCTCAAACGACCTATTGAGTTCAGTTGGCCATCTCTTTACCATCAAAGTAAAATCAGAAAGGAATAGCAAAAAGCAGTATAGGAGAAATTTCCACAAAGGAAGGTATAAGGACATGAGGAAATATTTAGCAAAGATAGACTGGAATAAGACACTGAAAAATAAGACGGCAACAGAATGCTGGAATATATTAAAGAGTGAAATTAAGTGCATAATCAATAAATTTGTACCCTTCAAAAAACAAGGAAAACGGTCCAAATAGAAACACTTATCGAAAGAAGGCATTAGAAAAATTAAGTATAAACAAATTATGTGGAAGTCATATAGATGTACTGGAAATGATGAAGACTACAACAGTTATAAAGAAGCACTTAACCAAGCTACAGCTGAAATTAGAAATTCAAAGAGAAGCTATTAACAACAATTAGCTAGTAATATAAAACATGACAGCAAGAGTTTTTATGCGTATGTTCGAAGCAAACAGAAAGTTCAAGATAAGGTCGGTCCTCTAGAAGATAGTGCTGGAAATATAATATCAGAGGGATTCATAATGGCAGAAGACCTGAATGAGTACTTTATTTCAGTGTTTACCATGGAAGATATTAGTTCACTGCCAATACCAGAGGCTAAGTTCAAGGGGGCAGATTCAGACTATTTAGGACAATTAATTGTAACCCCGGAAATGGTAGCTAAGAAAATAAGGGCTATGAAGGATAATAAATCACCTGGACTGGATGGTATTCCACCCAAACTACTATTGGAAATTGTAGAACAAATTAGCATACCACTTGCAACAGTTTTCAACTTGTCATTAGAAGAGGGAGTGGTTCCTTTAGAATGGAAAGAAGCAAACATTATACCGTTATTCAAAAAAGTTTCGAGAAACAAGTCAGAGAACTATAGACCAGTGAGTTTAACATCAGTGATTTGTAAATTATTAGAAAGACTAATTAAAGATCACATGGTGGATTTTCTTGTTAAACAAAACTTGATAAACCCATCTCAACATGGTTTTTTTAAAGCGAGGTCATGCTTAACAAATATGTTATGTTTTTTGGAAGACATCACTAAGTGGGTAGATGAGGGATCACCAGTAGATATCGTCTACTTAGATTTTCAAAAAGCTTTTGACAAAGTACCACATCAAAGATTACTGCTTAACCTAAAGGCCCATGGCATAGGAAATGGTATAATAAACTGGATAGAACAATGGCTGATTGACAGAAGACAACGTGTAGATGGGGAGGCTTCAAACTGGAAATCGGTATTGAGTGGGGTACCACAGGGATCAGTATTAGGTCCTATATTATTCTTAATATACATCTACGATTTGGATGATGAAATAACAAGCAAGGTGTTGAAATTTGCGGATGATACAAAAGTGTTTAGAAGGATTAAAAGTGATGGAGATAGACAGCATTTACAAGATGATCTTGACAGGTTGATCAAATGGTCTGAAAAGTGGCAAATGATGTTCAATTTTGGGAAATGTAAATGCCTCCACACAGGACATGGGAACGAAGAAGTAGAATATACAATGGGGGGTACTGTACTAGGTACTACTGTAAAAGAAAAGGACTTAGGGTTAACCATTAGTGCTGATATGAAGATTTCAGAGCAGTGCGGAATTGCAGCTTCAAAGGGAAATCAAATCCTTGGATTAATTAGGCGAAACATAACGTGTAAGGAAAAAGAGCTAATAATACCGCTGTACAAAACAATAGTTAGGCCTCATTTAGAATATTGTATTCAAGCGTGGAGACAATATCGCAGGAAGGACATAGATATGCTAGAAAGAATGCAGAGGAGAGCAACTAAAATGATACCAAATCTGAGGGATCTTAGTTACGAAATACGCCTAAAAAATGCGGTTTAACAACACTAGAGACCAGGAGATTGAGAGGAGATCAGATAGAAGAGTTTAAAATATTGAAGGGTTATGAAAATATTGATAGAAATATGTTTTTCTCAGTTAAGAAAGATAGATGGACTAGAGGACATGAACTTGCATTAGCAAAGGAGCAGAGTAGATTGGATATAAGAAAGTTTTCATTTTCACAAAGGACTGTAAATGAATGGAACAGATTACCTGCTGATTGTGTGGGTGCTAGTAGCGTGAATATGTTTAAAAATAAAATCGACACATACCTCAGACGGGCGGGATACACATAGATAAAAGGGTCGGACTCTCGATAAGCCAAGGGCTTCCTTGTCCACCTGCTACCTAGAGTTAATTCTCTGGGTGGCAATCTTGTTAAATCTTGTTAAATCTCCACCAAGACAAAACGAAACATTAAGTTGCGTGTCGTCGGCATAAGGGTGATAAACCTAGCCGAATTTCTTGATATAACGTCACCAAGTGGTGTGATATATGCAAAGCACAGCAATGGCCCGAGTATGGTACCTTGCGGTACACCAAACGGCACAGCAGTTGGGGAGGGAGAATTTGACACTTCCAATCGTGTTGTATTTATTTAGTTTTTTTAGTTCGAGAAGGGCATAGCAACACATAAGTCTATGACTTCAGCTATGTCCTTTCAGCTGCAGCAGCAAACCATACTGTCCATGTATTATGTTGTTGTTATTTGTTGTTGAATAAACGTTCATTCAGTACGAACGACTTGATGCCGACCGGACAAGTTAGATCTGAACCACTCAAGTGCAGCGCCTGTGACACCGAATCTGTGAGTGAGTCTGCTCAATAGAATGCCGTGGTCAATGATGTCGAAAGCGGCGGTCAAGTCAAGCATAACCAACACAACAACACAGCCACGGTCTACTGCAGACAGAATGTCGTTGTGTACTTTAAGCAGAGCCGTTTCAATTGAGTGATCTTGTCGATATGCCGATTGAAACTGGTCGTGCAAGTTGTTCTCTTGCATTTGGACATTCAGCTGTTTTGCTACAACGCGCTCGATTAGTTTAGAGTGAAAGGTCAGATTCGATACAGGTTGATATTTCTGTATTGGTTCTGGATTTAGTCCAGCCTTCTTGATTAATGGCGAGATGCAACCAGCCTTGTATTTATCTGCCTGCAACAACGGCCGGTTGCGAATCAATTAAGTTGACCAGCATATGATCGTATTGATCAACCAGTTCTTCTACGTTCAGCAAGTCAAGATCATCCGAACGGAACAGTGGAATGTCTTGTCGAAAAGACATTGCATCAATGGTGCGTTTTTTTTAATCAAACCAGTGCGATGTTGAACAATGTCTATGTTGAAACTCATCGCAAAGTAGTCAGAAAGGCCCATATCCGTAACGATAACATTTCGAACAAGGTGTTCGTCCGTGCTGCGGGTCATGAGTACATCCAAGGTGTGTCCTTTCCTGTGGGTTGGCCCGCGAACATGCAACACCATTCCTGTGGCATTCACAGAATTGACCAGTCGTCGTGCACCAACATTTGCAGCGTTGTCAATATGAAAATTCAAATCTCCCATGATAATCAAAGGTCAAGGTTTTATGGCATGCTGGTTGATTAAACGGTCCCATTCTTTAAAAAACACAGTTGTTGGTAAGCCATTTTTCATTGATGGCGGCGGGCGGTAAATAGCAACGATTCTGAAGGATGACGTATGTCTTTTCAGCCTGCACTCGATGTGCTCAAACGATCGAAACGCATTGGTACCTGTTTGTGTAAGACGATTTCGGATTTGTGGATAATAGTGACACCGCCCCCTTTATTGGTAGGGCGAGACGTGTGCTTGATGGAATATCCATTTGGTACATTGTCTGTAATCACACTGGCGTCGCTCGAAGGCTTTAACCGCGTTTCGCATATCGCCATCATATCGAGATGGTTTTCAAGTATATAATCCGCAATGGCGAGTGTTTTTTTCCCGACACGATTGTGCGTAAACGTAGCATACTCGTACGCCTTGATCGCGCTGTACCTGCTTATACAATGGTACAGTTATTAAAGTATTACATGTCGGCTTGGTTGTGGCAACGCCGGTACTCTTGCGTAGTGATCTGTTTTGCGACTTTACGACCGCCACGGTGTTTACGTCTCGTAGACGAACGCTTGAAGATGCACAGTTGGTGGAGTAGAAGATTCACACAGCAGGTCACCGGAGATCTGGTATACCTGGTTGCATTGGCGGCTGTTTACAACAACTGTGTCCTAGAACAACGCACAACTGATGCCATTGTTGATACACACGCATGCTGAAGTGCATCTTGCGTCACTGCGTATCATCGGCGGTTGCACAAAAGTTGTTCGTGGTCTGGTGTTATCCAAGAATAGACCACAGCGTCCTGCTTGACAAGTTTGCAACCGGTTCTCAAGGCAAGTGTAGATGAATGTCGATTACAAACCATAACAGTCCGGCAGCAGTATTCATTTTCAAGTAAAATGTAAACGTCCGAAGTAATGTCTGTACCTCTATACACGCACCTGAGAAATGTGAAAAACGTTCCTTGAATTGAAATACGTCAAACTTGTAACAATAAAACAGCTGTGGTGGAATCTACTGTCAAGCACAACACCTGAACACCGTGTTATGCCATGAATATGTAAAAATAAAATCGACACATACCTCAGAAGGGCGGGATACTTGTAGATAAAAAAGTTTGAACACCCGATAAGCCAAAAGGCTTCCTTGTCCACCTGCCATCTAGAGTTAATTATCTATTATTTTAACAGACCTCCCCCGCCCGTCTTCCCATTTCATCTGTTGAGACGAGATAGGAGGTAGCGCAAGAGACAACGAGAAGACGGTGAAATTGCGGCTGCGCAGTGACGAAACATTTTCAACAGCATCCCCCCCATACTCCCCTTCACCCCCAGTCTTCCGATGTCACCAGTCGAGCAGAGGCAGTGGAGAAGCTGAAGTTAGACGGTGCAGCAACAACACAATTTCTGCGACTACAGCATTTGATTCGGCTCAGATCGAGAAACCCTCAACTGCACCCGAAGTTAAGCCATCAGACTCACAGAAATGTCTGATTATATCCCCATGAAGTTCGCAAAGAACTCATTGAGGCTCACAAAACACTTCCAATTATACACCTACCAACTCCATCTCCTTCACTGCAACATCAAGACGTCTCTGGATGCAGTTTTGTTCTTTGTGCGACAAATAGTGGCGCCACATCACTTGACTTACTTGACTTAGGGTTCTTGCCGGATATCCAGGCGTACAGGTCATACCACATCCTTTATCATCGCCTTCCAGGTGAGGCGGTTAACGGCCAGCTGCTCGGCCGTCTCAAGCGTGAGGCCCAGGTCATCCAAATCGTGCTTAAATTAGACCTACCAATGATGGATGACTGGATGATCATTACGTCGTATATTCAAGTGCTTCATTCACATCGTCACGATTGCTCGGGCTTAAACTTTTATGTTGGGTGGGATGGGGCAAATTTAAACGCTTTCGTGACCATGTTGGTAGCACACACATATCGTATGCCCTACTCACATGCCCAGCATCGTATCGGATCAGACATAAATATGTAGTCAATTGGGTGGGGTTGCAGAATGTGACATCGAATGGGGGTAACATTTCCGTTATATTTATTATAATATTGATCCGATATCCAACCAAAGAAATCAAGTTGTCTTCTTTATAATGTGTAACAAATAAAAGATATGATGAGACTCGGCACATTTTAATTATGTCACAATCACACGCGATCACGTTGTTAGGTGTAGCTCTAAGTTGCCCAAGTGATCAGTCCCCATCGTCACCGGTGACGATGGGACTGATCACTCATGTCCCTTTTTTCTGGTCACGCCTTTTGTCAATAATCCGTCAAAAAACATGTTCATACCCGATTTATAGGTATACCGCATTGGCTAAAAGATCTTTTCAAACTGTCCGCGTGAGGTCAGTACTCTAGTAGCTCTGCGATGATGTTTTGCCGTTGACGCGATAATACAGACACCGTGAGGTGGCGCCACCGTTTGTTGAGTAAATTTCACGTCGAAATTCCTGCGAGGAATTGGCCGCAAAACACTGGATACCTGGAATAGTGTTTATTGACATCGGAAATCTGCTATGCCTGTCAAGTAAGTAATACAATATACGTCAACCAGTTTAGAAACTACACGTGAAATGTAACTAATTAATGTAGTATTCGTGAAACAAAATCACACAACATGCTTATTAGAATAACAAGTTGACAAGCCACGGCCCACGGGGATCCGATGTGGCGGGCCCAGATTAAGCTGTGTCCAGTTTCTCCGCCTACATTCGGCCCGCGACGGTAGCGGGCCCATAGCAGCCCTCTAAGTTATTTTTGTTGTCTAGGGGCCAACTGGCTCCTATCTACATTTTTTAGGAGCCAAATTAAAAAAGTATCAGCCAAGTAATTGTGTGCGTATATATGCAATTGTGTTTTCAGTACCAATTTAAACCAAATTAACCACAGGCACAGATGTTCGTTTGAAATATAAATAAATTTAAAACATGTATGAATATGTGGCCAGATACTAACTTTATGCATTATAACATGGTACACTAGCAAATTAATAACAGTCATGTGGAATCCCTGAAATTACCAATAATTAACAGTAAATATACGTGATGCATGTATACCCGTAGGTACACTGATTTTATGTTTCAAAATTCTGTTTAAGAAAAATACAGTGTGAAATAATGCATTTTCTATGTCAAATTATGCTATTCCTGGTTAAGGTGGAAAAGAAGCCGATTTATGTTCAGAAAAGTTATATTTAATTTCAAAGTTAACTTTGAGAAATAATACATTCTGTAAAATATTTAAAATATCACAATGTTATGATCTATGCATCTGAAAAATACTGTTTTACTGTGTGGTTAACTTTTCTAACAACATTTATTTGTGCAATATTTTCAACACAGTAACAATCGTACATAATCAATTTACATAATAAAATAATTCCTCTCACACAATAACATAAATGACTGGTTGTTTCTAATGCAGCAGTGCTTAATATATAAGTTAACAAATGTAAATTACACAAGCAGTCATATATTATGAATGTATAAATCACTGATGCTGTTTCACTAACAATTTTTCGGTACTCAAGTACTCGAGTACATTATTGAAGTACTTGTATTCATAAAACTTATGGGTCATGGACTCGTACTCATTGTACTCAGATTTTACAAGTACACCTGAGTACTTAAGGAAAATATATTATTTGTAGTTGTAAAATGAAACTTTCCTGAAATATTTAAATGTTCAACTATTTTTTAAATACTGTGTTATTTCTGATAGAATACCACCTTACCATCCTTACACATAGTACACCCTCATTCTCTGACAACCATGACCGTGATACCCAAACATGGCAACAGACAGCATCTTTTTTCAGTCAGAAACACCCTGTTAAGCAAACAATAATTGTAGGCTATCTGTTAAGGCCATCAACCTGTTTGTTTAACTAAGCCACCAGGATGTCCATAAAGAGCCAGTTAGCAGTTAACCCACCAGCTAGACAGGAAATGCCTTAGATGTAGTCAGGAGGGTAGCCAGAAGTTTTGGTAAAGGATACTTTGGCCATGGACAGTTGGGCAACAGACATTTTGGTAATTGGACATTTCAGTAATCGTACATTTGGGTAAAACTATTCAAAATAATCAGAATTAATGGTCATTTTTAAAGATCTGGTAACCACACATTTTGTAATAGGACATTTCAGTAAGACCAACAAAATTAATAATCTTTACAGTGTGTACCTCTTTTTACAAAACTATTTAGGAAACTTAGTGGCTAATAACAGTTGTTTAATATGAATGAATGTGAACTACGGTTGTATTAAGTAACAATTTATTCAATCCAAAGTAACAGAAATATTCAGTATAAAACTTCTGATGCTGCATATTACACATGCAGCATCAGAAGTCCACCAAGTTTTATTGTCCAGCAGTGTTTTTACGGCTAATGACAACCATGCCTCTTGGTTGACAGTGCTAACTGCTAAGATCAAGGACTGCCAGTCTTCCTCTGTAGAGATAAGGTGGCTCAAGTCAGACTGCCTCCTACACTAGTATAATCCGGTGCCTGCAGCCTGGCTAAAAAGTCCAAAGGGGATTATGGACATGTGCTAACCCTCTCTAAAACCAGTAATCTATCATCAGAAAATATAAATTGCAAACTTATAATATAAAAAAAAATCAATCAACTGCCATTGCATATTCACTTGTGCCGAGTTATATAAATTAGATTAATTAATAAAATGTAAAATATGTTAATATTTAATTTTGTTTAATGTATTTGTACTTTTACTCGTACTCGTGAGAATGTACTTGTACTCATACTCAGCAATGTATTCGTACTCATCCATCATCAAAGTACTCATTCTCATGAAAATGTACTCATCCCCAGGTCTGGTCTCTTGCGGGTTATGCTATCTTACAGTTCATGCAATCAGCAAACTAAGTCCTAATCATAAAAAACAAAATTTTTTACTAAATATATCGTCAAAGTGTGAGAGAAATTGCAAAATATGAATCCTACAATGCACAGGGCACATGCAAATCGGCGCATATGATTGGAGGAAAAAACAAGGTGCCGTCGGATTTTCAGACAGAGGTACCAAAAACGGACCTTGTGCACGTTTGTGCAACCAGTCAATATGTCAAAACTAGAATCAAGTTATCCCAGACATAGTTCTTTATCCTTCGGCATATATATGCCATAGATATGTAGAACAGCCTGGATTTGAAGCTGTGCACAGTCAAACCTCTCTTTGTGGTCAACTCAGTATGTTGCTCACTTCAGTCACTTGACTTCTCAACATTCAAGTGTCAATATGTATGACTAGAATCGACCAAAATTAAAA
Organism: Escarpia spicata; assembly: GCA_963995525.1. Taxonomy (NCBI): domain Eukaryota; kingdom Metazoa; phylum Annelida; class Polychaeta; order Sabellida; family Siboglinidae; genus Escarpia; species Escarpia spicata. The sequence goes on from OZ023212.1 coordinate 10,189,984, forward strand.
AATGTGCAAATGCATTTCATCTTCAACCCATGCATGCCTTAGCTCCTGTTGTGTAGATGCACACTTTTAAATTGATAAGCATGTTTCCCGACATAACTATGTGTCATTTTTTGACTCTGTGAGACTTCTGCACCCTTTCCCGTGAACATGTTCCAAGTGGATGACAAGCATTTCCCACATGAACACATATTTGGGATGGAAACGGTTATCAAAGAACTAACTGTAACAAACAATAATAGTATGTTTACTTGTGTGATTTATTAAAACAACTGTAGCTGTATACGGAGTAAAATCATTTTGTTTACTGTGGATGTTTTTTTTATTTGTAGTCATTTGCAATGTAGTAAATGTACCATAATATACCTGGGTTAAACAAGGCTGCTCATAGGCAATAACAAGATAAAATTAAGCATTTGTTCTACAAGTAGTGATGTTAAAAATAAAATGTGTAAAAGATAATTAAACACTTTAAATTAATAAGTTAAATAAATAATTAATTAAATTTTACCAAATAATTGAATGTGTAAATTTCTACTATAAGTATAACAACATGAAACAAAATCACTATTTTAAAATGTCATTAATATTATAATGTTAGTGGTAGTTTATTGTTTTATTACATGGCATGGTTTTTGTTAAGTGTGCTGATAACAGGGACCATAACCCCCAAAGCAGGGACCATGATCTCAAAGCAGGAGCCATGACCCCCAAAGCAGGGACTGCACAACAAGTGACACTGTGACAGTGCATTGCAGACCACCACTATGGAAACAACTGGACGTGACACTATTAAATCATAACATGGCCTGACCAAGTCACAGCAGACCACTACAGACACAACAGAACGTGTAAAACTATTAAATTATACCATGTCCTGACCAAGTCACAGCAGACCACTACAGACACAACAGAACGTGTAACACTATTAAATCATAACATGTCCTGACCAAGTCACAGCAGACCACTACAGATACAACAGAACATGTAACACTATTAAATCATAACATGTCCTGACCAAGTCACAGCAGACCACTACAGACACAACAGAACGTGTAACACTATTAAATCATAACATGTCCTGACCAAGTCATAGCAGACCACTACAGACACATGCAACAGAACATGTAACACACTATTAAACCATAACATGTCCTGACCAAGTCACACCAGACCACTACAGACACAACAGAACATGTAACAATATTAAATCATAACATGACCTGACCAAGTCACAGCAAACCACTACAGATACAACAGAACATGTAACACTATTAAATCATAACATGTCCTGACCAAGTCACAGCAGATCACTACAGATACAACAGAACATGTAACACTATTAAATCATAACATGTCCTGACCAAGTCACAGCAGACCACTACAGACACAACAGAACATGTAACACTATTAAATCATAACATGTCCTGACCAAGTCACAGCAGATCACTACAGATACAACAGAACATGTAACACTATTAAATCATAACAAGCCCTGACCAAGTCACAGCAGACCACTACAGACTAAACAGAATGTGTAACACTATTAAATCATAACATGCCCTGACCTAGTCACAGCAGACCACTACAGATTCGGCAGAACGTGTAACACTATTAAATCATAACATGCCCTGACCTAGTCACAGCAGACCACTATAGATACAACAGAACGTGTAACACTATTAAATCATAACATGTTCTGACCAAGTTCCAACAGACCACTAAGACAGGTTTTACTGTACATACTTTGTGCTGCAAAGCCTGTGCTGCTCTATAGCTAGGATCACTCTCCCAAACTACCCCACCACATACGTTGTCCCCACGACACAACCATTCAACAAAACGCTGAGATTTCTTGAAGACTATGTAGAACTATTTACCATTATATAGGAGAACAAAGCACACACTTATGATTACTGGTTATTGTATAATTCATGTTAGCGTAATAGTACTAAAGTAACAACTTCCAAAAATGGTGAAAAATACCCTTTATTTCACTATATCGGCCCTAGTTATGAAGATACTCACATAAAAATTGGGTTCCCTTGACACTTTTCACCGAGACGGTTGCCATAAACACCATTACAATACTGTGATAACTGACCATATATATATATATACACACTTGCGGTGGTTTGTGGGCATTACACATATACAGTGGTATGTGGGACGTCGTCTTTCCCGTTGTCCAACAAGTTTCACATTATGTATATTTTCTTCACTTGGGTCGGTAATTATAAATATACTTCGATTTTAAGAAAAAAGTTGTTAATTAACTTAATATATATTTACACTGTGGGATGTTACATTGTGGGATGTTTGTAGTGGCCTTGACCTTGAACCCTACCAAAGTCCCACAACACCATTATGTATATATACGTAACATCCCACAATCCATGATAGAAGTGAATTGTGGTAGAATGTGCATGAACGTGTTTGGCTAAAACACGAACTTCTCTATTTTTATTTAAGTGTCCTATCAAAAGTATTATTTTAATAAATAATTAGTGTTTTTTAAGTTGGTCTCTGAGATTATTCATCTTTTAAATACAAATTTCCAGTGAATCATCATGTTCCAACAAACTATATATCACTTTCCTCAAAACCATAATAACGTTTTTCACATAATATGTAGTGTTAAGATAAAGCTTATAAATAAAGATAAAGCTCAAAAGACGACAAATTAAATTTTCGTGCCAAACATATATTATTCCCCGACCGATCTCGGCAATTTAAAAAAAAACATAAGTTATTAAATAACATATCAAATAGTAAAGTGACATATGTGGTCGCAAGTATGACCAAGTAATAAAATGCTGTTTATATACTACATAAAAGTCTTAAAACAGTTTACAAAGGTAGTTTAACTCTGATTGCTACTTTAAAATCAACTGTGGCAGGCATTTCAATTTACTTTACGAGATATACTAGTCGAACAGACATTTGTTTTTGCTAATGGGTTTTCATAACATACACAAAATAATGTAATGGATACGTAATCCAATTTTTATTACAAAGCACAAATGTTATACAAGGATCAACATTTCACAGTTGTGCTAAAAAAAGTTTATGTCTCCTAAAACATTAAAATAGGTTAACACATTTATCTTATGTCATTGTATATCTGTAATATATAGACTTGTCCCTGTCCACGCCTTAACCTGCAAACTGGGATTCAGTTTCAGAGAGAACAAACAGTGTAGACAGGTAGAACTGGTGTTATTAGCCATCACATAATTATCTTTCACCATAAAGTTCATGCAATACAATCGTTGTCCACATTGTTTATTTATTTTAATCAAACTGTAGGCATACTTCAGTATTTTACACAATAAAACAGTACAGATGATAAATACATTTATTTTGTTGTAATAATTAATGATGACACAAAAATAAAAACTTTATTGCAAACATATTTTACTTTTACTCTGCTTGAAACGGTTTACTATGAGAAACAACTAGTTGTGTTATCAATAAAATACATACTATTAATATAATACTGTAGGGTTTCAGAAAGGGTCCACGCTTTACTCTGGAACACAGGAAGGATAAGCTTATAAATATATACATATCCTGGAGTCATTAGCGTTAAACAATTAGCATGCACCATTATAGTTCATGAAATACAATACTTGTTCACATCTTGTATTTCTTTTGAACAAATTTTACCGCCATGTCATTGGCGAAACACAAATTCGGCAGAAGGATATCAATGTTTTTTTTATTTTACTTTGCGCGTTCGTGGACATTTTAAAAAGACAAAACTATCTAAAGATAACAGATCAGATATGTATGGAAATATATATACACATATTTCCATACACAATTAGAACACCTAAGTATATTCAGTGTGGTAAAAAACATTGAATGTTGGCATAACTGTTTTGCCCCTTTATTAAATATTGACCCACGTAACAACATAATTTGTTCATCATATTCTGCAGTCGAGCAGTAATCTGTGCCTCCGTGCGTCCTTTTAGTATTCCCAGATGCTTGTCTTTCAGGCGTCTTATGCATCTACAGCCGGGGAAGACACAATCTTTGATTTTGTTGCAGAATGCTGTCGTAATTAACTGCAGTGACTCTTTGGTTCACGGGATTTGAGGTCCTAAAATAAATGTGATACAAAATAGTACGTCCAAATTACATAATGTTGTTATGTCCAACGGAAAGGCAGAGGAAGCATAGCGAATAACATTCTTTTGTTTTATGAAATACCAAAATGATCTTACTTATACAAAATACTGGCAAAAACATGTAGCAAATGGAGGATTGTTGATAGATTTTATGCCAAGGATGGGCACCTGGAGGGGAGCAAGAGTGGCAAGTGCCTTCCCAGGATAGTGATATTTGTAAAACAAAACCTGTTTGAATGTGATCCGCAGAGTGGATGATAAGATAACATTTACATTTAGAAACCTCTTCGTTAAAAGGGTGACAGGAAATTGATTTGCTATGAATATGCTTATGGGCTCTGACGAGATATATACTGAGATCACACTTCCTTATCCCCTGAACATCGGTAAGACGGTAACAGTCACACACCTGCGTCTGCGCCACATCTCTGCGGCCATTTTGAATGAGGCAGTAACCTATCCATTCCATTTCCTTTTTTGACATAATATTATGTATGCACGGTAATTCAAAGAAGCATTGCCTATACAATAAATAGTTACTTCAAATAAACACTTCGAACATCTGGATTAGTATATTACAACGCTTCAATAGTCTCAGAAAAACATGCTAACCGTGTTTCCTTCGTGTTAATTTTGGTTGGAGAGATGCCATCATTGTCAGTGTTATCTAAATAATGACAAATTCATAAACTGAGTAAGAGATGCATGTAAACATACATTGTCTTAATGTTCACAATGCTGTCAAAGAAAAGTGTCAATGAGAGCCACTATTGCTTAGCAGACACCAACAATATATGCAGCAGGTTGCACCAATATGGCAAATATAAACATGATACAGTTCAATTAAAAACAAGGACACTACAAACCCAAGTGACATGTTTTTTTTAACTTGACTCACCATTCTTTGTTTTAATAATAATAATTATTTATTTATTTAGACACCATGCAAATTCGGGGCTAATGCCTTGTTCACAGGTGTTTAGGCCTACCATGTTGGCATCAATCTAAAACACATAAAATCGCATATAGAAAGCTAAATAAATTACTGTTCGAAAAGTAAAAGTTAATAAGGCAACGTCCTAGTTATATAAATAAACTTGTGTATAGTAAAATTCCATGTAATGACATGATAAAGCAGAGTACTTAATAATAAAAACACTGATTAATCAGAGTACTTAAAGTCTTAATAAAATGATGTTGTTCGCGTGGTTGCCATCTATTTTAGCTTTCAAAGGGCAGTGCCAGTGGGTGTAAAGTAGGGCAGGGCGTCTGATAAAATTCGGAATGTAGAAGCCACAATTTTGACAACTATTGCTATAATGTGTTGTTTCATGTCTTAGACTTTGTACCCCGATAGCGCGCAGATGCAGTGGAATTTTACCTAAACATTTTGGTCTCACAAGTAACCCAGGCGGCAGTACAGGGAAATGATTAATCATTGACAAGTCAGAAGATGTTTACAAATCTGTGGTCAGGTTTCACATTCATTCAACAGAAATATCGCATGTAAATCCCGTTGTTGGCAAAAAGGCCCACAGACCCAACCCTCCCTCTGGATTTTGCACAAAAGCAAGAGCTACGAATGTCGTTTAAGCAACGTAAATTAGTTTGGCAATCTATTAGTTTATGATTGCACTATATTAGTATATATTATATTATTTATAGCCGTTTAAAATAATTTTAACAACGTCATTCTCGCATGTAAACTATATAACTACATATGTTTGCCTAATATCGATTAAATGCTTGTGAATGATTTAAAATAGCGGCGTGTTGCGCAAATCTCGTTAAGCTTTGCATGACAAAAACTGACAGTCAATTAATTAAAACGTTAATGTTGCTAGCGTTCAATATATTTGCTGAGGATACTGCAATAGTTCAAACAGATTTACCAACTAGTCTAACCTAATGACTGCAAACTTTTCTTAATATAAATTCTTCGGGCAAGACTGCAATTATTCACATATGTAATCATTAAACAAATACTGTTAACCGACATGTATGCTTACCATTCCTGTCCGCCGGCTTTTTGTCGCCATCTTTCCATTTTCCCGCGTAATGCCTCCCGAGTCCCGAGCGAAGGGTCACCTTTGACCTTCGACCCTTCTGTGGGTGTAGCGGCTACGAGCGGCGCCAACTCGTTTCCAGTCGACGATTACAATCGATGGTAGCGCCATCTACATTAGCTAATGCGAACCAAACAATCCCACAGTGCTGTGGGATTGTATTACGTAGAAATTAGCATACATCTATTTAGAGTCAAATGGGCGTCGCACAACGCAACATGCGTTGTGGGACGTTTTCAACGTCCCACAATGTTGGCCAACGTCCCACAACGTGAGTAGCGGGCTTACAGAACGTCCCACAACCCGGTGAATATAAAACTATATATACATATATATATTATATATATACATATCATTGTCTGTCTGTCCCCAGGATTCAAGACGTGTCTCTTGACATTGCTGAGAACCGTGACACAGGCCGAGACAGGGTATTTGGTGCGGAACAGTGCAACTGCCCCCTTGGCTATCGAGGATTGTCGTGTGAGCTGAGTCGTCCCTTCAAGTCTGTTATATAAGTGTACAAATTCCTGTTTTCTCACTTCTCTTATAAATATAAAGATTCTACAGATACTGCATTGCCATGATAAACATAAAATATATGTCAATTTAGAATGTGTGTTGGTGTTAAAACATACAGTCACATCAAACATGTATTATACTCTGTCATATGAACAATTGTCTATAAATTTATTATTCATTAACATTGCTAGGCTAAGCTATAAAATTAACACATAAAAGAAGAATAAAACACATGTGGCAAAATTCCATTCCATTAATCAGACGCTCGGGCTTATATTTATTCCCTAATAATGCAATATAAATGCAGCCACGGCGTGGGGGAAGAAACTGTCTCTGAAGCGATTTGTGTTAGCTCGGATATATCTGAATTACCTGCCTGAAGAAAGTTATTCGAACAGATGTTGAACGGCGTGTGTTGGATCAGTGATAATTTTGTGAGCTCTCGTCTTTGATCTCTCACTGTGAGTCTTGGCATCTTTTTTGTGTATAATTTAGTTTGTTCACTTTCTTGCCTCTTGCAATGTTTTTACTTTTTCACTGAATGTGTTACAATCACAATATTAATTTTCTGTGCAGTTGTTTCCTAATGTAATGATGATAACAAGATTTAACAAGATTGCCATCCAGAAAATTAACTCTAGATGGCAGGTAGACAAGGAAGCCTTTTGGCTTATCGAGAGTCCAGTACTTTTTATCTACGTGTATTCCGCCCTTTTGTGCAAATTTTTTTTTTTTAAACATTCACGCTACTGGCACCAACACAATCAGGAGATAATCTGTTCCATTCACTTACAGTCCTTTGTGAGAATGAGAACTTTCTTATATCTAATCGACACTGTTCCTTTACTAATGTAACTTCATGTCCTCTGGTTCTTCTATCTTTCTTAACTGAGAAAAACCATTTCTATTAATATTTTCATAACCATTCAATATTTTAAACACTTCTATCTGATCTCCTCTCAGTCTCCTGGTCTCTAGTGTTGTTAAACCACATTTTTAGGCGTATTTCGTAATTAAGATGCCTCAGATTTTGTATAATTTTAGTTACTCTCCTCTATATTCTTTCTAGCATATCTATGTTCTTCCTGCGATATGGCCTCCACGCTTGAATACAATATTCTAAATGAGACCTAACTATTGTTTTGTACAGCAGTATTATTAGCTCTTTTTTCATATACGTTATGTTTCGCCTAATTAATCCAAGGATTTTATTTTCCTTTGAAGCAGCCATACCGCACTGCTCTGAAACCTTCATATCAGAACTAATGGTTAACCCTAAGTCCTTTTCTTTTGCAGTAGTACTTAGTACAGAACCCCCCATTGTATACTGTACATCTTCGTTCCCATGTCCTGTGTGGAGGAGGCATTTACATTTCCCAAAATTGAACAACATTTGCCATTTTTTAGACCATTTCATCAACCTGTCAAGATCATCTTGTAAATGCTGTCTATCTCCATCACATTTAATGCTTCTAAACAATTTTGAATCATCCACAAATTTCAATACATTGCTTGTTATATAATCATCCAAATCATTGATATATATTCAGAATAATATAGGTCCCAGTCAGGGATGGGTCAAATACATGCACAATGTACTTGAATACAAGTACAAATACTTACAATTTTGCCAAGTACAACTACTCATCTAAAAAAATATAGGCAAGTACAAGTACTTTGTGAAAAACTCAAGTACAAATACCAAGTACTTTGACAATTTTAGTCAAGTACAGTCAAGTACAATGAATGCTACGTTGTTTCATAATGGTGAAAATCAAAGCTGTGAAAACACAAAAGCAGTATTATGCATTTATTCATTATTTATTTAAGTCATCAACGCATAAAACATGGGAATTTCGCATCAGCTATTGAGATGTTCAGCACTCAACAGTCATTTCTTGTTGCACCGCACAAACATGATCCATTGAAACTTTTCACCAGTTAGCCTACATCTGTCTTGGCGAAAGACTTTGCCTGGGACAGTGTAACATATGCTTGGATTCAATAGTTCTTTGAAAATTGTTTGAACTGTGTTATGAAGCTTTGTACAAAATAAGAATAAATAAACAGTAATTTTCACTGTAGCCATTTTTTTCAATCCTTCTGATAGACCCAACTACTTAACACAAATGTAAAAAAGTACTTGTAAAAAGTACTTGCCAAGTCCAAGTACTTTGATGGTTAAGTACAAGTCCAAATCCAAGTACTGCACTCAGCAAAATGACAAGTACCAGTCCAAGTACAGTACTTGTTGTACTTAAGTACACAAGTACTCAAGTACTTGAACCCATCCCTGATTGGTTGTATATTTTGTTAATATATCCATTTTTGCTTTTTTTATAACCAGTGAAGGCAGCAAGACTTCAGTGTTGTTGTAGTACAAAGCTGTGTTTGCAAATAAATACATAATGGATGTAATAATGTTTTGAAAATGTTACCTTCTACAGTGTTCTACAAAGTGACATCTTTAATTAAAAGAATCAAACAGTTTGCTCACTCAGTGCACATACTAAATGTGAGAAATGTTTAAAATTATGTGCAAAGCAACTTTCTACTCTGCTTTTCATGCTCTGCTATAGCAGAATCCAGTTCTTATCGTGCAAGTTAACATGTCCACATTCTTGCCGCTGTGCTTTGTACCTGCATTCTTGGAGATGACGAATACTGACAAATACTTCCCACATAAGTTCTTATGTCGTTGGAGTGGTGGAACTGGTGATTTCAACGATTGTTGTGACAAATTAACCTGCACACGGAGAGACATTTTGTGTTCATAAACAGTTCCTAGGGAAAGAACATTCCTACATTAGCCACATTTCATATGCATCAGTTGAAATGTCAGTAATTACAATAGCCAGGGCAGCTAATGTTTTTTTATTGATGTTTTCAAGTAATATGACACTTGTTGTATATGGGGAAGTAGAGGAGAAGAAGGTAGGGAAAATGTATGCGATTTCTCAGCATCCAGAATTTCTCCTTGAATCTTTTAACATAAAGCCATATAAATCGGTTAATCATACGTGAATAACAGCTGGTGATGATTGGCTGTAACGTTTATAAATGTTGTAATCTATTTTATCTTACATTGTGGACATAAAATAAGTTTTCTCTCTCTTTGAGATGATTAGAATAAATCCTTGTTGAAATGCCAGGTTTGCTCTAAATAAAATCTATCCATGTTTTTTGTACTTGTCCACACATGTGGTTAATTACCCTTATTCCTGGTGTACTGCTGGAGTCAACAACATGGATTCTAGGCAGCTTCACAGTATGGGCCTTTATATGCGTCTTCTACCTATTTGTGTGTTTATATTTGTCGCATTTGCAGGAATCTTTTATTTCCACACACAGCTGCTTTAATGGTCAAACCCATTGGTCTAGATGTACCTGCTTTTGTTCCTTCCTTGTAAACACTACTTGTGTACACAACTTGTGTACACTACTTTTGTACCCTGGCTTTACAGCTTCAGCCACTGCTTTTGCCTCTGATCAGCTATAAATCAGCCTACTTGACTTAAAGTCAACAAGTAGAGGGAGAATAGAAACAGTAAGTTATAAGGCCTTTTGATTATTCCTCTTTGCAGGTTCGTCCCATGGCTGAACTGTTAGGCTCAATCTGAAGAGACCCTTGGAAAATGAAGATGTTGACCCTAATGTGAGGGTTGCCCCTGGGGTGGGGATTGATACCAGCTTCCATGGTTGTATTGGAGAGGTAGGTGGCAAGACTACAAAGAGGGTGAATGTCAGAGCTATGTTCCGTCCATACATATAACACTGTTGTAGTTGCAGACTGATAGCCACATCGACATGGTAACAATATAGAAATTACAAGTAGAAGCAATTATTCAAATACACAATATTGGCATTTTCCCAAAAGTCATTTATCCGCCATAAAATTGGGACGGGTATTTGCGCTGTTCTCAAGGGTGATGCAGTCATAATTGGTGAAGTCAATTACTAGTTTGACTCATCTAACTTCCACACTTCGCATAAGTGATCTGCCAGGACTAGATTTGCATGGCAAACAGCATTGGCTAGCGAGAATGAATATATATATATATATATAACTCAAATACAATTTAATATAATTCTTATACAGTTTTAGATAACTTGAATGCAGCTTTAGTTTTAGATCATGCAGACCCAGTTTTATATAATTTATACTGTCTTAGACATTGTTTAGTACATTAAGTATATCTTTAGTTGGTTACCACTGACCATTGTAACAGGAATATTGAGCAACTAAAGTCAAGTCAACAAATAGAGGGAGAATGGAAACAGTAAGTTACAAGGTCTTTTGATTATTCCTCTGCAGGTTCGTCCCGTGGTCGAACTATTGGGCTCAATCTGAAGAGACTCTTGGTACATGGGGGTGTTGACCCTAATGTGAGGGTTGCCCGTGGGATGGCGATGGATACCAGCTTCCATGGTTGTACTGGAGAGGTAGGTGGCAAGGCTACAAAGAGGGTGAATGACAGAACTATGTTCCGTCCATACATGTAACACAGTTGTAGTTGCAGACTGATAGCCACATCAACAAGTTAACATTATACAATCTAATATTAATAATATAATATCTAATATAATCTAATATTGATTGTTGATAGATAGTTATCATTTTTATCAACTTTCTTACATTGCCACAGGGGGTTGTGGTGTGCTGTAAACATGACATTGTCATATATGGTGTGCTGTAAACATGACATTGCCATGATGGGTGTGCTGTAAACATTACATTGCCACAAATGGGTGATGTAAATATTACATTACCATGGAGGGTGTGCTGTAAACATTGCATTACCACAAGGGATGTTCTGTAAACTTTACATTGCTATGATAGGTGTGCTATAAACATTACATTACCACAAGGGGTGTTGTGAATAGTGCATTGTTGAAAGGGGTGTATTGTAAAGATTATATTACCACAGCGGGTGATGTGAACAGTGCATTGCTGTGAGGCGTGTACTGTAAACATTACATTACCATGAAGGCTTTGCTGTAAACATTACATTGTTATGATGGGTTTGTTGTAAACAATACATTGCTATAAAGGTGGTGATATAAACATTACATTGCCACAAAGGATGTGCTATAAACATTAGATTGTCACGAGGAACTGCTGTAAACATTTCCTTGCCATGAGAGTTGTCTTGCTGTAGGTGATTCTGAAGGATCACACATTTAACGTGGTGGATGACGCGATTGCCAGCAGTAACATTGTCGACTGTGGTGACGTGACACCCTGTGTCAAGCGACCCTGCACTGTTGATGGACAGTGTATCGAAATGAGCAGCACAGAATGTAGGTGTGTCTGTCCAGCGCAATACACAGGTATGTATTTAGTTCGCAGGTCTGCAATTATCCTAGGGAGATGCCTTGTGTGGATGTTGCTAACACGGTCATATTTAACTTAGACAAATATAATATATACATCCTCGCGTGCCAGGGGTCGCTGTTGCTGGTTACGTCAGTGCCAGTCAGCAGTACCCACTGGCTGATCGCTTTGCGAAACTCTGAATTTAAACTCAGTCTCTGAAATCGCTCACTATATCAATGGTTGGCGGCAGGTCAGGTGGTCATAATAAAACTAATTTCAACCAACCGTGGCTCATGTTACATGCACTGTTTAGGAAGTTGAAGCAATTATTCAAATACACACTACTGGGATTCCCAAAAGTCGATTATCCGTCATCAAATTGTGGGGGTATTTGCACTGTTCTCACGGGTTATGCAGTCGTGACTGGCGAAGTCAATTACTAGTTTGACTCGTCTAACTTCCACACTTCACATAAGAGATCTGTCAGGGCTAGTTTTGCATGGCAAATAGCCCTGGCTTGCGAGGATGAATGTAACTATATAACCTGTATATCTATTACTCAAATGCAATTTTCTGTAATTCTGATACAGTTTTAGATGACTTGAATGCTTTTTTAGTTTGGGACACAAATATTTGTAAATAAAATTTCACATTAGATGTAGAGAGAGAGATAGTAGCAATGTAGGTGTAAATTAATGTATTACCCGCTTCCCGTCAGTCTGAAAATGTAGTTCACAGTCAAACTGTATTTTGTATTACAATTTTGCAACTTGTAGTAACTCATATCTTATAGTGATACATAATGTCTCTAGTTGGTTACCACTGACCATTGTAACAGGAATATTGAGCAACTAAAGTCAAGTCAACAAATAGAGGGAGAATGGAAACAGTAAGTTATAAGGCCTTTTGATTATTCCTCTGCAGGTTCGTCCCATGGTCGAACTATCAATCTGAAGAGACCCTTGGTACATGGGGGTGTTGACCCTAATGTGATGGTTGCCCATGGGGTTGCGATGGATACCAGCTTCCATGGTTGTATTGGAGAGGTAGGTGGCAAGGCTACAAAGAGGGTGAATAACAGAACTATGTTCCGTCCATACATGTAACACAGTTGTAGTTGCAGACTGATAGCCACATCAACAAGTTAACACTGTACAATCTAATATTAACAGGTTGATTGTTGATAGATAGTTATCATTTTTATCAACTTTCTTACATTGCCACAGGGGGTTGTGGTGTGCTGTAAACATGACATTGTCATATATGGTGTGCTGTAAACATGACATTGCCATGAGTGGGGTGAGCTGTAAACATTACATTGCCACAAATGGGTGATGTAAACATTACATTACCATGGAGGGTGTGCTGTAAACATTGCATTACCACAAGGGATGTTCTGTAAACTTTACATTGCTATGATAGGTGTGCTATAAACATTACATTACCACAAGGGGTGTTGTGAATAGTGCATTGTTGTGAGGGGTGTACTGTAAAGATTACATTACCACAGCGGGTGATGTGAACAGTGCATTGCTGTGAGGGGTGTACTGTAAACATTACATTACCATGAAGGCTTTGCTGTAAACATTACATTGTTATGATGGGTTTGTTGTAAACAATACATTGCTATAAAGGTGGTGATATAAACATTACATTGCCACAAAGGATGTGCTATAAACATTAGATTGTCACGAGGAACTGCTGTAAACATTTCCTTGCCATGAGAGTTGTCTTGCTGTAGGTGATTCTGAAGGGTCACACATTTAATGTGGTGGATGACGCGATTGCCAGCAGTAACATTGTCGACTGTGTTGACGTGACACCCTGTGTCAAGCGACCCTGCACTGTTGATGGACAGTTTATCGAAATGAGCAGCACAGAATGTAGGTGTGTCTGTCCAGCGCAATACACAGGTATGTATTTAGTTCGCAGGTCTGCAATTATCCTAGGGAGATACCTTGTGTGGATGTTGCTAACTCAGTCATATTTAACTTAGACAAATATAATATATACATCCTCGCGTGCCAGGGGTCGCTGTTGCTGGTTATGTCAGTGCCAGCCAGCAGTACCCACTGGCTGATCGCTTTGCGAAACTCTGTATTTAAACTCAGTCTCTGAAATCGCTCACTATATCAATGGTTGGCAGCAGGTCAGGTGGTCATAATAAAACTAATTTCAACCAACCGCGGCTCATGTTACATGCACTGTTTAGGAAGTTGAAGCAATTATTCAAATACACACTACTGGGATTCCCAAAAGTCGATTATCCGTCATCAAATTGGGGGGGTATTTGCACTGTTCTCACGGGTGATGCAGTCGTGACTGGCGAAGTCAATTATGAGTTTGAATCATCTAACTTCCACACTTCACATAAGAGATCTGTCAGGGCTAGTTTTGTATGGCAAATAGCCCTGGCTTGCGAGGATGAATGTATCTATATACACCTGTATATCTATAACTCAAATGCAATTTTCTATAATTCTGATACAGTTTTAGATTACTTGAATGCTTTTTTAGTTTGGGACGCACGAATATTTGTAAATAAAATTTCACATTAGATGTAGAGAGAGAGATAGTAGCAATGTAGGTGTAAATTAATGTATTACCCGGTTCCCGTCAGTCTGAAAATGTAGTTCACAGTCAAACTGTATTTTGCATTACAATTTTGCAACTTGTAGTAACTCATATTTTATAGTGATATAATGTCTCTAGTTGGTTACCACTGACCATTGTAACAGGAATATTTAGCAACTAAAGTTAAGTCAACAAATAGAGGGAGAATGGAAACAGTAAGTTATAAGGCCTTTTGATTATTCCTCTGCAGTTTCGTCCCGTGTTCGAACTATCAATCTGAAGAGACCCTTGGTACATGGGGGTGTTGACCCTAATGTGATGGTTGCCCATGGTGTTGCGATGGATACCAGCTTCCATGGTTGTATTGGAGAGTTAGGTGACAAGGCTACAAAGAGGGTGAATGACAGAACTATGTTCTGTCCATACATGTAACACTGTTGTAGTTGCAGACTAATAGCCCCATCAACATGTTAACACTATACAATCTAATATTAACAGGATGATTATTGATAGAAAGTTATCATTTTATCAACCTTCTTTCATTGCCACAGGGGGTTGTGGTGTGCTGTAAACATGACATCGTCATATATGGTGTGCTGTAAACATGACATTGCCATGATGGGTGTGCTGTAAACATTACATTGCCACAATTGGGTGATGTAAACATTACATTACATTACCATGGAGGGTGTGCTGTAAACATTGCATTACCATGAGGGATGTTCTGTAAACTTTACATTGCTATGATAGGTGTGCTATAAACATTACATTACCACAAGGGGTGTTGTGAACAGTGCATTGTTGTGAGGGGTGTACTGTAAACATTACATTACCACAAGGGGTGATGTGAACAGTGCATTGCTGTGAGGGGTGTAATGTAAACATTACATTGCCATGAAGGCTTTGTTGTAAACATTACATTGTTATGATGGGTTTGTTGTAAACAATACATTGCTATAAAGATGGTGATATAAACATTACATTGCCACAAAGGATGTGCTATAAACATTAGATTGTCACGAGGAACTGCTGTAAACATTTCTTTGCCATGAGAGTTGTCTTTCTGTAGGTGATTCTGAAGGGTCACACATTTAACGTGGCGGATGACGCGATTGCTAGCAGTAACATTGTCGATTGTGGTGACGTGACGCCCTGTGTCAAGCGACCCTGCACTATTGATGGACAGTGTATTGAAGTTAGCAGCCCGAAATATAGGTGTAACTGTCCAGCGCAATACACAGGTATGTATTTAGTTTGCAGGTCTGCAATTATCCTAGCAGATGCCTTGTGTGGATGTATGTTTAAGCAGTATGTATAAGGAGGTTTTGCTAGGCAACAGGTCTCGTGATGGATAGATTACTTGTCAGTGAATAATGATAACTTCTTAGGCAGTTGACTGATTTGAGTATTATTACTTCTCATTATTTATTGTGTTTTCCCATATATAAGACTTCAAAATGGTGGCAACTGAAGACATTCCGTCGAATATTTTGTTGCAATTGAAGACTCCAGTTTGAAAAGATGGTGCAAGATATCCAACATTTACACATACTGATTTAACATCATATTAATAGCTAATTATTGATCACACTTTAACCAATATGAATTTAAAGCAATTTTTTTCCGTTTAAAAGTTAAACCCGGGTATTTGTGTTATTAGCTGTGGTATGAGTTTAATAATATGGACGATGTTGTTGACTTCAGGACTGCGAGGAAAGGAACTCTTGAGATCGACGGATTCAGCTTTGTATAGGGATAATCTGGAGAAGTATTATCCATGCTGAACACACACGGCAACATGTATATTGGTAAGTCTTACACATATCTCCTACTGAACACACACGGCAATAGGTATATACAAATGACCAAGTTATCCCTTCTGGTGGACCAGTATTTTTGTTAGTTTGTGTAATAATTGATGTATCCACTACGTCGCAGTTTTGCTTATGTCACAATTCAACTTTGCTCGTGACCTCCGTCAAGCTTTGCTTTGTCAACAGTGTTGTTAATGGTTATATATATATATGTGAATTATATTACTATTGCTGCATGACATCTCATAAATCAATCATTCCCGCATACAGTTGTCATTTTAAAAACTTTGCCTTATGTTTTTGCCTTAAAGAAACACTTTTGTGACCAGAATTTCAACAAGATATTCCACAGAATGTCCGAACCCACCACATATTTTCTGATGACTTGGCTGAGGTTTTGCTAGGCAACAGATCATGTACGTGATGAATAGGGTAATTGAAGTGTGTTCGGCCAGTGTTGCCAGAGGGTTGACAGTGGTTGTTATGCTTCAGATGGCGTGCCTAACCTGGACGGCACGACATTTGGCCAGCATGAGAAGATACTGGAGGGTTGTGTCAGCAACCTGTACATCCAGGGCAAGGGACCCCTTGACCTCACCATGGATGCTGTTGGGGTGTCAATGTCTTGCCCTGCTCGATGTGAACTGCCCTAGACGTGGCACCCTGACACCCCTCATTGATGTGGCTGTCCAGTTGCTACAGTGCATCTTTGGGCTATGCAGAACCATCAAACTCCTACATTTTATATATCTCTGAATTGTTCTTGTTTCGTTAGGTTTTGGCGACTGTGTTGTAGATAGTTCTTTCTTAGACAAAGTGTATTATTTTGTCAGCTTTATTACTTTTATTAACAGAAATGTAACCAATTAACATTATATATCTCGGCTGGTTGATACTTGATTTGAAACTTATTAACAGAACAAGAAAAACAAGAACAAGAAAGTTTATTAATAATATTATTATTTAAAGTTGATACTTGATTTGAAACAAAAGTACAGTTTTGTTGTCATTTGGCTGGAAAATGTGTATGATAAACAATCTATTATATCACTGATGAAATTATAGAAGTATCGGAAATCGTGAAAAGTGCCAAAGAAAATGTCATGAAGGTTGATGCCTAAGCAGCAGGAGGGGAGATGTTGGAATATTGGTTGGTTGGAATCTAGACACTGTAAACTTGTGTGTAGCTACAGTGATATGAAATGTGTAGATTAGGTATATGCGAAATAGGAGGTTAACTATTGTCTCAATGAATTGTACCACTAGCCTATAGTTATGAATTCTTTGTAATTTTACTTTATTTGTTCACATTTTCTAGTAGTAAAATGTCCTTGAATGTTGAAGGGCAGATTCACAAAGAGATGTTAATATGATGGAGAGAAGGTAATTATGTGCAATCATACCACTAGATCATGCCAACAGAAGTCATGGTCAGATAAAAAGTATTTATTGAGCGCAAATGCCAAATATGCCAAATACTTACTGAATATTTTCCACACAGAAACAGATTTGTAGAGGAAAGAAATATTGTGATGCATTTCATTAGAATGTGCAATATTCCACATGTTCCATGCCTGCTTTTGTAGTTTTGTAGAGTTGGATGAACCATGTGTGGTCTAATGATATCTGTGTTCAAAATACAACATTGTTGCCTTATATTTTAGATGCCAGTATGTTATAATGAAAATGTTAGGTTTTTGTAGTAAATTATTTAAAGATTTATCGACATGCTCGTCTAGCTGTGGATATCTGACCTGGTGAAAACTGGATGCTCATTGGTTCCAAGATTAACACAGTTTATGGTGTGTAGATCTACATTTAGCTGGGTAATGTTGGGTTTTTGTTAATATTGGGGGTAATAAGCAAACTTCACACAATTCAAGTGTGTATACTATCAATAGTAACTTGTGTATTATTTATTTTTATATAAAGGAACACAAAAAGAAAATTATTTTGTTATTCCCTAACTTGAACGTCTTTTAAATATTTGACATTCATTAACACTGTCTCTTCAAACTTATTTAAAAAGTCAAGGTCGCAATAACAGTACAGACGTTACTAACCATGTATAGTTGAATATAATACACCTTTATGATCAACACATCAAGAACTGGCATTACGTTAGTTAAGCATAGAGCAAGCCGATTCATACTTTTAAATAAATCCAGATAAGTGAAAACAAAAACACTACTCGCTCATTCCTCTGATCATGGGACAAAGAAAAAGAGAATTGCCTGTTTTAATAGACTTGTTTGTCTGAAAATATTGTTGTCATACTGATTACCAATGCCTAGTATTATTCAGCATGTGTGTATATGGTCATAGATGTGCCAATAAATTTGTTACAAAATGTTATCTTGTTATGGCAAGTGTTCATATGATATTGTGGAACCCTGATAATCTAGAAACCATAGCACCAGGACATATTATACCTTGCAATATGCACGATTGATTTCTGTCAAAATCCTGAAAAATACACTAGTGATTAACGTATATATATATATATATACACACCTGTATATATATGAAGCATGTCAGTTAAAATTGCACAACAAATAAATAAAAGTACCTGGTAAAAACAGTACGGTATTATCCAAAGTTTTGCAAACACTACATTTAAAATTGGCAAAATTAACTATTGCATTACAGCAGTACCCATCCTTGGCAAACACCCCAGAAAATATATGTATCGGCAGTATAGCCGCTCATACTAGAGTACAGTTTTAGTTGTCGAACATTAACATGTGGTCGTCTGAATTGTGTGCTGAAATACTTCGGCCGCCGAGTTTATGTCAAAACTCAGTCGTTTGTACCGATACAACCCCATATGTGTTGAAAAGGTTGTTATATAACGGCATGCAGGGTCCAGGACTGGCTGATGGTAGCCAGACCGAAGATCTATTTTGCTGAATACTGTGGCCCCTTGCAGGCCTGTAATCAGTTCATCGATTGTAGGCGTCACATGACGCGTGCGTAAGATGGTTTTGTTGGCCTCTCTCATGTCGACGCAGATACGTATTGCGTCTGGACTTTTTTGCTTTGGTGGCGTGACGATTCGCGACACCCACTCAGTAGGTCCTGTGACCATGACCTTCTCAATGACGTCTGCACGTTCAAGCTTTTCAAGCTCTTCGGCTATGTTTGCGAGCTACCGGTGTGACAGACGTGTCAATGTGCAGTTTGACAGTGAAAATGTTCAGACTATACCCGTGGCAATGCCCGGATATTTTGCAATGACCTTGTCTGCTGTTTGTCGGTCGGACACAAAGTTGACTCCAACTCTCAGGGCCCCAAGCTGCTCACCAGTAGCCCTGCCCAGAAGTGAAGGCGAATCTCCATGAACGAGAAGAAATTCTGCGATTGTCGACTTGTCACCAATTTGCACGTCACACGTGACGAGCTTACGCGCCACGATTGGCGGCGATCCATACGGATGTATGGTCCGTTTGCATGCTTCAAACTGCTCGCCTCGCTCTCGTAGCTGCGCAGCTACAGTAGAGTTGATTATGTTGCATGATGCACCCGAGTCAATGATCATGTCAACCGGTCCATCGGCAATGATTGCTGTGATCATGCCAGAATGAGGCGTAAAAGTAAATGCGTACTCATTTTCGCTGTTATCGCTATGGGCAGCTGATTCTGCCATGTATCGTATTGGATTGACTGGCTGTGCACGTTTCTTTTGCCACGTCTGTGAGCTGCGCTGTGACTGCTGCTTTGGTTTGCTTCGGCACATGACAGCGAAATGTCCACGCACTCCACATTTGTGACACTCTTTATCACGTGTGCACTTGCATTCGTCACTTGTATGGCCCTGTAAGCCACAGCGAGTACACCGATCGTGACGTTGCTGAGTGTTAGAATGTCTGTTGACCGATTTACGAGTGTGCGTCTCGAATGGTATGCGTGCTGACCTGTTGAATGCAGCATACACTGTGTTGTTTGCTGTGCCTCGAGCCATGTCTTTAGCTTGGCGTTCTGACGATTCTCTCGTTTGCGCTATCTCGATCGTCCTGTTTAGCGTGAGATCCTTTCATGCGGCCAGGAGTTTGGTACGCAACGAATCAGAGCGACACCGATCGATTAGTTGATCTCTGATGTACTCATCGACATTGTTCCCGTAATCGCATGACGAAGCCAGCTGTCGTAACCGTGTTACGAACTGCCCGACGGTTTCGCCTTCATGCTGTTCAGCGCGATGAAACATGTGCCTCTTGTACGGGACGTCTGATTTAGGCGTGAAATAGTCCGTCAGTAGTTCTTTTGTCTTTTGAAACGACAACGACCTACCTGTTTCAGTTTCGGGGAATGTATCATAAATGTCCTGTACGCCTTCGCCCGCGGTGTGTAACAGCAAATCACGTTTTTGCTTGTCATCGGTGCATCCTGACGCACTGGCCATCCTGTCAAAGTTTCGTATCCACTTTTTCCAACGTTCAGCCGTTGTTGAAGGCTCGTTTTGTGCATCGAAGGTCGGTAGTTGGGCCACATTGATCGGAACAGCCATGGTGCACCTGATTGAGCTTGTCCGGGCCTAACCCAAGCATGTTCAACAGGATAAAGACGCTGTGGCCATGGGAGTTTATAGACTGAGATCCCAATGTAAAAGGAAGATGGAAAATAAAAAAGAAAGTGATCAAGCAAAAACTACCGAACTACCTTTAACTTACTAGAACGACTTACGAAGTGGACGTGATATGGGTAGCGGCTGAAGCGGAAACCTGGCCGAAAACGCTCGAAGACCGCGGCCATGAGTCCCCTTGCAGCGTCACGATCTCGCGTACACAAACGTTCACGTCACGTTATCATTCGTTCTCGTATAATCGATTTGTCGGTCCCTCGTGAACCTGAGGAACGGTCTGCGATAAAAAGGCGTATTTTGAATGTTACTGAATGAGGGCACCATATTATTTGTATACTAATGGACGTCACGTCGTTTAATATATATGCGTGCGCTTAATGTATTTGATTGCGAGGTGCAGTGTGCTTTCTTTATGAGTTATGAGTTGTTGACCAACACCATCCAACTGCACCTGCTAGATACACCAAGAAACCTCCAACAGCGCTGCCCTTAACGAAATATTTGGGGGGAAATATATATCCAGCCCTCACCCCAAATACCCCCATAAAATACTTACTAGAACTACGACCTATATGTTAAATGGAGAGCTTGCAAAAGTGTGCATAAATAACGATTAAATAATCAAATCATTATATCTCAATTTATGGGTGTGTATTAAAGGTGCACAATCAGTTCGTTTGCCCATAGCCAATCCTGTTCTTTTATGTCCAGATGTGTAATGTGTGAATAGTTTAACTAGTGTGCACAGTCGGTTTAATAAAAAAATGCGTACTTGTTTGGCGTATCAAGATGAAGATTCCAAAAAGGTTGTAAGAAGGTACGTATTACACTATCGCAGTTAGCAACAAGAACGCGTAGCCGTGTATTAATTCAACGAGAATTGCAACTTGCGAAAGTCTACACTCGACTCGAGGCTGACTCTCAGTCTCAGACAGTCATCATTATCATATCTGTCATGATATCATTATCAGCCAGAGATTCAGTCAGAGACTGAGTCTTAGAGAATGACAACGTCAATGAGCATAATATTTTCTATGTATTGTATTTGGTTACGCAGGATCTTGTTACTAAGCTATGTTATTCCGACAATACATATAGAGAGCAGATGGCGTGAGGTGCGAAATGACAAGAAACATTGCTTTGGCAGCAGGCCCCTGTTGATCATGCAAGTAATTTAGTCAGGGAGCATCCGTAATTTCGTGCAACAGAACGTCAAACACGGGAGTACGCCCTCATATTTTGATACTATTACTGCAGAATATTGTTGATTTGCATTGTATTTTATGCAAAATAATAAAGATTTTTATATGACAACCATGATGGTGATTTTCTTCAATATATAAATGTAAAGATGTAAATACATAAAATATCAATACAGCTAGAGTGCACCATATATATATATATATATATATATATATATATATATATATATATAAGGATTACGCAAGAAAATGCATGCACTTGTTTTCATTGTGGTCCTTGGTGCCTGGCTATAGTGTATGTAATGCATTAATTGGTTTCCTGTGATACCTTTCAACTGACATATGCCAGCTATTCTTCTGTATTTACCAATATATGTATATATTCTCACCACAGCAATATATAAATACATAATACGTCACTTGAATTAGTATATTGCTAGAGGCCACCCTGCAACCCATGAATGAGACTGAGAGGAGGCAGAGGAGGGTCTAGAGGCAGTCACCCGGGCCAGGCAGACACAGGGAGGATACATAGTCTGCGGGAGGGCCACATTTGATCAATCCAGGTAATTTCAAATTTATAACAATCAACCACGTATAAGTTATCAACAAATTCTAATGTGCACATTTAAATATACATTTATTTTCATACACATTTTAATAATAACATCTTAGACATGAAAAACTAGGTTGACTTCTGCACTTGTATATTATACCCAGTGTATCAACAAAGACATATTAATACACCTTTAAAAAGTATTTAGCATATGGCCATGACTCTGAAATAAATTTGTAAAATAAATTATTCATTCTTGAAGAAGGTAGACTTATGAACCTTTGAATACTTGACGAGAAAAATACACTGTTAGCATCACAATAACACCTCATTTTGTCATTTCCAACATTCATCTTGACCATTAAACCTCAGGCTTAAAATGTCAAACATGAATATGTGTAGTAGTTACACATGACAGACACTGACTTGAATGTGTATATTGAAAACAAAACAAAAAATATAAAATGCACTTTACTGATGTTTTACTGATTAGCAGAATTCAAATCAGTCAATAATATTGACTACGATCAAGCGTCACTGTAATGAAATTTAACAATTTCTAATTCATATAATGACAATGAACACCTAGTAAAGAAAAATAGTAAACAAATTTCAAAATGTTTCAAAAATAGCATATTCCACTAATGTCTGCATGCTGTATCAACTCACCCCCTTCCTCGACCCGGAACAACCCCGTTAAACACCGACTGTTCCAAAGATATCAACATGTATAGATGCAGCTGTAGTAGAACATTTCTTGCTGCCTCTTTTCTTGTCAAATGCTGCAGATCATACATGAAACATTATTTTATATTTACTAATTATGACAATGAACAACTCCATAATTATTTACTCCCAACGCTACTATGATGCCTGTTTTTGTTTACTGAATATATGCTTTTCTTTACAGGAGATTGAACTAGTGTGCTTAGTACTACTAGCTCTCCAAGTTAATATGGCATACTGGGCAGTTGTATGTCCAGGATCTCGGACAAGATTCTACGCCATGCAATATGCTGCATATTAACAGTTTGTCATGTGAATGTCCACCGAGTGATCCCAATTGTGTCGTGTGTTGCATCCGTGACAGATTCCCCAGTGCCGATGGGGTGTACACTGGCTTCCAGATCAGTGAGTTAGCTTGACTGACTGGAAACCAATGTAGAATGCAGGTTGCTCGACATAAGAATGTGGTGACGCCTGACTAGCTCTGCAGTTGGTCATGGAACGGTGGGTGCCAGGGTCTGGCAGATATGGCACGAGTCTTCGGGCAACAACTTTCAACGCTGTGAGAGAGGTTCAGTGTCGAGCATTCTTCGGTGAACTACATCAGTTTAGATATCGATGACATCACTGTATGTGTTCGCTGTATTCGATGGTACTGCATACCAGCTTCCTGATATTTTGCTGTATCCGCATCTACCTATACCAGAGACAAAGTGACAATTAGCATAGCTCTGACATGTATTATATTTTAAATGTGATGACACATTTATCAAAAGTCAATAATACACGGTATTTGTATTAAATTCAGCTTTAACTTTTAGCAGTGTCCATGACAAAATACATCAATTATCCAGCATTGTCACAGTGGTAGGGTTCCATTGTCTTTGTGTTGCTGATAGTCAGTGGCAGCCAGCTGAGTTCTTGCAACATACACCAGGTACTTGTTATGTACAACACAAGTTTGTGATGAAGTAATTATAAATTGTTGGCATCCAGCTGAGTTCTTGCAACATACACCAGGCACAAGTTTGTGATGAAGTAATAGTATTGAAAACCTTTTCACATTTTTCAACAACAATCTGTTGATACACTGACAGCAGCATTTTACTTGTTTAAATTAACTATGTATCACGAGGACTGTTATGTTTTCATGCCATGTATCATTTTTCTCAATGATTATTTTTATCACTGTTTTATATTTTCACAAATAATTTACATTTTCATTTCTCATGATAATTAAACAACACTTGTGTAAGGTTAGTTTTGATATGGTGTAGTATCCAGTCCTCGGGATTGCTCAAAGCGCTTTACACTTTACTCCCTGGCAGACCTGTTAAATCGAAAACACCATCTTGACTTATGTGGGAAGCATTCAGCCACACTTAAATTAATATGCGAAGACTATCCACCACTGTCTATAGCAGGTACTCATCGCACAGCTGAGTAAACTGGAGCAATATAGCATGTAGTGATTGTATATGTAATTCTTAGTCACACGGCGATGACCCTGTCTAGTCTCGTCACTATTTTTGCGAGTTGTAAACACACCAAGCATTGCACAAATTACACAATTTTTGAACTTGATATCATATTGATGTTTTCTTTAACAAAGACTCGTAATATAGTTATTTTTATTTGATATATATTTGTTCAACTAAACATCTTTCTAAGTAATTTTTTCTCATTGGTTTACATTTTATGGACATTAAATATTAAAAATTGATGTTAAATACACATAATTATTTATTCACTAATTTTGTGAGTTGTAAACATATAAGGCATGTATAAACTACAATTAGCAATATATCACATGTACTAGTGTTGTTTTTTGCAAAAAAGAATCGTGATAAAAGTAACTGTTCGTTTTTTATATGTACCTGACATTTTTTCAACCTCTTCCTAATTTTTGTTTCTGTTGTTGCTTTGCATTTTATGTGCATGTGATGTGTATGTGATATTAAAAATGATTACATTATACACATCAATTGCAGTGATTGTACCTGTAGTTGTATTGTGCTTTTAATAATTTTGTAGTCAATCTCATCAAATAGTTTCAATAAAATGTTTTTACTTTACATTGTCTTTACTTTAATTCACATGCATTTCTAACAACAATATGCAATCTAACGAGGACATCCATTACTGCAAAATGCAGACATACAAAACTATCACATACAGGGGTGGATCCAGAAATCGAGCCTGGGGGAACAAAACCATCCACTGGCGGCCGAACCAAATGGTGTACTCTAAATTTTGTTGCTACCGAGCTGCCATAACTATAACTTCAGCCGCTCTGCTGTCTCGGCTAGAGTGGTGATATCGGAAGATGGGGGCGGGGGGGAGTGCTATTGAAACATTTTCGCCACTGCATAGGCATGATTATTATGAAAGTACAATCACTCTGAGGTTTGGCTATATTGTTTCACGTGTATTTACTTGCACTTTATATACGAATTTATGTTTGCAACAGAAATATTCCAAATTAAATAAATAATAATAATACTAAGATAACTTCTATTGCGCCTAAATCCTTGGAAACCAAGCTCAGAGGCGCATTAAAACAAAAGGGTTAGTCAATCTCAAAATCCATAAGTAGTTTTCCAGTTGTCAACAGATGGGTCAAGGCGTTAGGGAGCTACGGTGGATAAGCAAGGTTGTAAAGATACGTTTTTAAATGACGACGGAATTTTGTAATATTTTCAACTGGTCCAGATGACAAGCGACTCCGTTGAGCCCCGACAGTTCACGGTCCATACGCTTCTGGAAATACTCCGGGGCTGAGGATATCCCGAAAGGAAGTCGTCGGAACATTTATCTGCCGTATGGCGTTATGAAAGTTGTCAGCTTAGCACTCTCGTCACTGAGCATGATTTGATGAAATCCTGAGTTTGCATCAAGTTTGGAGTAGAGTGTTCCTTCTGCAATGCTGCCAAGTGTCGTTTCAACTTTCGGAATGATGTAGTGTTCTCGACGCACTGATTCATTCAGTTTCGTCAAGTCTACACATGTTCTGACAGCACCTGAAGGTTTTGGAACTGCAACGATTGGAGCACACCAGTCGGTGGGGTCATTCACTGGTTCGATCACTCCACTATCTACCATTCGGTCGATCTCGTCTTTCATTTTTTCATCAGCGGGTGTCGCGTTCTCTTTCAAGTGAATTGTGTGTTCCCCTTGTAGTTTCCCCAAACCGGAAAACAACTTCAGATATACGTTTACCACACTTTGCTTACTCACAGGTGGCGATAGATCAGCTACGTTGACAGCTTTGATACTGTATGTACCTGGGAGGTCATGTATGAGACCCAGTCTGCGTATCCCTGGTACTTCCAGTAGTAGATTTGACGCACCCTTGACAATGTACACTTGTTCTGTGATTTGCGTTGTATCATGAACAAGTAACATATTGACAAATCCCACAGTGTCGAGTTGTGTGTCTCCAGATCCGATGAGTACTCTGTTAGTCTCTAACAGTTCACCGAAGGACTGTTGATAAACTTGTTTTGGCATGATCGATGCCTGGGCACCAGTATCAATACACCATTGAAGTTTCTCCTCGCCTGCGCACAGCTGTATATGCCACCCTGGATCAGGATGTGCATCGACACTAAGCTCAATTCCGCCAATGAACGTTGGTGCAGTTGTCGGTGTTACGTCATCATGACCTGTGACCTCGTTGATGGGTCGCGCACTCCGACAAACGACTTGACAATGTCCGGTTTTCTGGCATAGCCGACATTTATTTCTGGCAGCTGGGCAGTTCTTTTTTCCATAGACGTGATGCGTATTGCAGTAACCACATATCTTGTTTACTTTTGGAGTGTGTTTGTCTCGCTGGTCGACAAACTGCGTTGTGCGTTTTGACACGTATCCTTGTTTACGCTTGACGTACTCGATGTTTGCGGTTTTCGATTATCTCAGCTCGCGGTATGTAGCTTCCTTCAACGAGAGTATTTGGACGGTTTTGTCCAACGATAAGTCTGCGCCTGCATCATACAGTTTTAGTTTGGCGCTGTCTTCAGTGCACGCAAATGTTATTTTGTCTCTCACTGCCTGCTCGTGAAATTCAGGAGGAAACTTGCACTCATTTGCTCTCTCGCGCACAGTTTTTACCCACGAATCAATTGTCTGCCCTTGTTCACGTTTCAAATGATACCAGTACTTTTCTCGCAACATTTACTGCGGGTCACGTTTCGTGAAATATTGGTCATATTTCGTAATAACAGTGTCAACATTGTTTTTGTTCTCTTCAGGCAAAAACGTGAAATTTGTGAAAATTTCGATTCCGTTGTAGCCCTACTTTTTGTTCTCCTGGCTTGTCGGTCGATCCTGTGGCTTGGAGGTAGATCTGGAATCTCCTCTTCCATTTTTCCCACGAGTGCGCTGGGTTGCCAGTCATCGTCACTTCTAAAGGTCTGGTGGTTTGACGGATGCTCCCGCCATCTTGTCTTGTTGTCGAGTCGGTTGGCTCTGACTATGTTGTACTATTACGCAGGCTCTGCTTGTACTGGCTTCGCAACGTTCTCATATTTCTTCCGTACATTATACTCTTAGACAGACAGTGTCTGCAGTATTTGATGTACGTCCCAATTCTGTCACCATGTTATACCTTGACAAAAGGACGTATTTGAGACAAGCAAGTAACACGTTAAGTCACATGTTTAATCGGTCCAGCCACCGCGCCTCCTCTCGCATCATTCCAGCACTTACAAAACACCAGGGTTCAGATCACTATAATATTACCTACGTTATACAACAGTTACCGTCCAAGGATCAATATCCCCTTTGTTCTTTAGATGGACTGCAAGGTGCCACTGCAAGCTGGCTACACTTGTCTAAAGGCTGGCTGAATCACTGTAAGTCTTTAGAAGAAGATTCCAGCAGTTAGTCATGTCTCTTATAAGAGCAACAAAGGCATTTTATTATGGATTTCCTGGCTTGATTTAACAAACCAAAATGATTATGGCCTTTCAACTACTTGCAACTGTGGTTATTAACTAGACGTTTCTGACTGGGAAAGTATCTTCCTTGAAGCGAAGCCTCTGTGGCTTCAGTGTCATCAACTTGCAAACAATTTGTAAACTGTCCTGTCAGAAACCTACCTGCCAACCCTGACTGTATTTGAATTGAATCATGCAAAGTAAGATGAAGCGAATTAATTAAATGAAACGGAAAATAAATTTATAAAATTGTTCTACAAAATGTATGAATGTAGAGTACATTATCATGGTTCTATAGTTGTGTTATAAACAACAGTTACAATGTACAGAATGAAAAATCACCCATCAACAAAATATATAATTTTTTAATTATATAGGAAACTGAACCAGTATTTCCATATTCTAGACATGTATTTTTTTAGAACTGCAGTCGGCATATAAATCTATATGTCAAATTTATAATAACAGCAGCACAGTTAGGTAAATTATTGTTAACAAACATTTCACTAGCACCACAGTATCTGTCATAACCTAACACCATTCGAAATATATTGTTGTAAGAGACAAACAATTTCCTGATAGCTTAGTTATGAAAATTCAAAAATGCATGTTATTGATAAATTGTAATGTTTTGGATTTGCTTTTTGCGTGAAAGACCAAAATAAAAACAAAATAAAAAACAGAACTTATATAATTTACATGTACAAAAGGATTTGTAACTTAACAAAACATGGGCTGCAATTCTTTGTATAGTAACGGTAATGCTCTGCTCTCTCACCTAAATCGGTCGCAAGCTATCGATACATGTTATTGTTATGGTCATTTTCACAGTATTGAGGGGTGGTGGTTTTCTGAACATATAATAAGCAACATAATAATTATTCGAATAAATATGCGTGGCTGAGGCTGACTACTTTGAAATTACTAACCTGTCTCTAGAAGAAGTTTTGCGAACGCAGCGTCTGTTCTTAAACTTAGTCTTACTCCAGCTATTTCTGTTGTGACTTGTGAAGTTTTGTCGTTCTACAAATCCATACTGGTTTATCCCAAATAAACCGTCTGGCGCGAATATTGTCATTGTCTGCGTAATTTGGCCCTTTTTCGCTGAGTCGGTGGCATATGTCCGGGGATGTCCCATCGCCGGCGTAAATCAAATGCCATAAAATAAGAATGTGTTATATAAACACTTGCGAACACTACTATCAACAAAAACGGCTTGATCGAGGCACCAATCTTGAAGGTCAAAAGTCAGTTTCGCCCAAATTCGCGAACACGATACTATTATATGAAGTTTCCACTTCCAGATGCATGTCCAAGTTCAAGTACGTGTTGCTAGTTTCGATTCCTTCAACTCGAAACCAAATTCGAAATAGTTCGCAGTTTGTTTATTAATTTCAACAAAACGAAGTAGCAGAAGTGCACCAACGAACTAGGATATTATAGGGGATACTTGATAGCTTTGCTTTTTCGAGAAATTAGTCAGAAAAGCGAGGAGCATAACAATCGAACTGATATTGCAGCTTTAAAGAAAGTTCGAAGTGGAAAAATCATATTAACACAGTTAGATAAAAATAGTTGCGTTTTTATGTTTAAAGCATATCGCGATGAAATATATGTTGGTATAAAAAATCTTTAAACTGTTCATATCATCACATGGTAGTCTACAAATAGATATATGCATTGCGTATCACGTTCGTACCAATATTAAATCAATGTGTTTTTCAAACCATGTGTGAAAAATAGGGACATCAGTGTAAGCAACAGTGTGCAATGATTTATTAAAAGAAGCTGCGCAGTAGATCTTCTGTCGTCTATCAGGTCTAAGCAATAACAGTAATGCATTCAAAAAAATGTGTGTATGTGTGTGCGTGCATGCGTGTGTGTGTGCGTGGGTGTGTTTGTATACACGTGTTTGTGCGTGTGTGTGTTTGTTTGTTTGTTTGTTTGTTTGTTTGTTTGTATACATCCATCCTCCCACTCGCCCACTCGCCCGCTCGCCCGCCCGCCCGCCCCCCCCCCCCCCCCCGCCCGCCCGCCAGACAACACAGCATCTGAAGTTTACAAATGTCACCCTCATAAAGCCGGCTGGAAAAGACCCCGTGGTCGTCCTCTACTGGTGGCCCAGCAGGAGCTCTAAGTCAAGTAAGTCAAGTTCGAGACCATACCCAGGAGACATATACATTAATACACAACATTGTTGCCACTACTCGTATTTGTTACGGTTTTGCGACTCTTTCTCCACCTTATTAGAATCTGGCAGAAATTGCCAACTAGACCGATGATATCAACTGAAGACCACGACAAGCACGAAGAAGACGCCAAGCCTGCGGAGCGGTTGAGCATGCCGATGCCGACGGAGAACATGAGCCAAGCGGCGCCAACTGCCGGCGCAACACGCTCGAAGGACTCACGGGTGCGTCCGGTGGTAAGCGACACCGTAGTGGATAGTGAAGTCAATTGACATGCCAACCGTGAGCGTAATGGCATGTAGTTCCATTATATTCAGCTTCCAGTCCATCAGGACGATGATAGCCATGGTACAAGCGTTCGTAAACATGATGGTGACCATGGCATAGATTGTGATAAACACATTCCATACAGTGAGCAGAAGCACAATTAAAGATACCCCGATCGACAAGAACATGCCAGTAGTAAGGGAATGTTGCAGGTCGTAGAACTTGAAAGTGTATTCGCCTGCGGAGAGGAATCAGCTACGCAGTACAAGTGGAGCCGACGTCAGTTTCCCGTTCATGAAGCTGGACAGGACCCCGTAGTTCTTGTGCATTTTCTTGTTCGACATCGATTACGTCATCTTCGTCGATACGGTGAATTTGTATCCGACAGCGGTGCCGCCTTCCCTTTCGTACAGTTGACAACCAGTTAACCCAGAACAGAATTTACGAGTGTCGAATTTAGTTGTGGCGTCACCGGGCACGATGAATCGGACGTGTTAGAAAATGTTGTAGTTTTAACGGCGCTGCAAAACGTCCGTAGCCAGTTTTGTGTTTCAGTCTTTCCCAAGTCGAAGTCAACGTCCTCGAATCTGTTTCCGGGATCACTGCATGGTCTTGAATCCGAACAGAATGGTCACATTAATGACACGTGTCATATTCTTATCTACGATTGCCGCCGGAAATCGGTGTTTGAAGTCAAGGTCCCATGTCTCGAGTAAATGTTCGTTATTAAACCGTTGAAAATCATTTGACGTTGGTGGCACCAACGCAAGTTTGTTAAACATTAAAGAGCCAGTCACAGTGTGCAGACAGATGATGACACCCATTGGTGGACGATGGTAAAGAAGGGCGGAAAGAAGAAAACTGTAACAACAGTTGTGGCCTTGGTGGTGTTGGTGTAGAGCACTTGAAGTACTGCAGTGAACGCATACTGCCTTTACTGTCACTGTCCTTCACAAATTTGTTGATGCATGGCGTACTGCCGAGTTCTATGATTTCTGTGATACTAATACCCATAATCAACGATAACACGGGCAAGATAAACAGTAAAGACAACTATAGGCCAATAGTACTAGCAAGTGTTGTCTAGTTTTTGAAAAAATCTTGCTAAGCAGAATGGATTACTTTTTAACAACCAGTGGCAACCAGTTTGGTTTTAAAAAGAAGCAGAGCACTGACATGTGCATTTATGTACTAAAAGAGGTTATTAGTAAATATCAAGCCTTAAATAGCTGTTTGTTTATGTGTTTTATTTTCAAATATTTTTTCGAAAAGCTGATTGACATATGTTCCGGGTTACATTGTTAGAATTATAAGTGTTTTGGTATGCGAACCAACAAATGTGTGTAAGATGGGGTAGTCATGTGTCTGACAGCATTTATGTAAGTAATGGAGTTAGAGAAGGAGGTATATTATCCCCCTATTTGTTCAATGTTTACATGAATGAATGAATGAATGTTTTTATTTCAGGTACAAAAACCCATAATACATTTACATTGAAGTAATACATGCTAATATGAATAAAAGGTAAACCATTAAAAATAATAAGTAAAATATATAAATAAGTAAACCAAGCTAATAAGTTAAGAGATAAAAAGAATAATGAAAATGGAAGAAACAAAATATGTTAAAAGATATATATAGCAAAGTTATTATTTTATAACATATAGAGATTTTGACCAGCAGGACCACATGGGCCCATTAACAATTTCTCTACAATTAGACATATATTTTACCATATTATTGTCAATATTAAGAACCCGCTTTCTAAAACCATAAACATTTTTGCGCAATAGGGCGTCAAATGAGTCAATAGCATTATTTACAAACATATGACTTGCACTGTCCCATCGGTGGTATCCTAGGATCCGTCTATGCATATTGTTGTGTATGCGCCC
Source organism: Escarpia spicata (assembly GCA_963995525.1). NCBI lineage: Eukaryota > Metazoa > Annelida > Polychaeta > Sabellida > Siboglinidae > Escarpia > Escarpia spicata. Next base: position 10,222,764 of record OZ023212.1, read on the forward strand.
CTGACACATACATCCTCCTGTACAAAGCAACAACGCAAGATCAGTGTAGATTGAAATAGGCCAACTTAATGACAATTAGTTTTATTCATTTACATAACTCATAAACTACAACATAAATACATCAATACATGTTCACAGCAAGCATGCCGGCCCCAATGGTATTGCTAACCACTACCTACTAGTCGTAGACGTATTACCAACCACCAGTACTAACTATCTCACGACACTACATTTACCATTGACACCGTATCGGTGGGGGTCACTCTGCCACCAGGTCACCTAGCACCATTAGCAGCCTACTTTATTTACCGCACTAAAAACCCTGAGTACACTACTGAGATCCAGTAAGAGGGAAAAGCCTAGGCCAAACCTCGTGTACTTATATACCAGGGAAAAGCGTCCAAGAATCTACATTGTATACAATTAAGCATCAAGTGTGGTACAGGGAGGAGGGTGGGAGACAAAATCACAACTTGAATGACCATAAACCAATAGCAATAACAAATTCAACAATAAAACACAAAATTAATTAAATGATTGGTCAAGCGAAAACCACGCGCAGAACCGCTCAATCAATATCTCCGTGAACGGCGCATTGGGACGAGCCCGTTTATACTACGAGGACTAATTACTGCTATGTAATCTTACGCGTACGAGTAAGTCCGCTCTCTTTATTGTCCACCAGGTTACCGTTGGCCTACTCCGCTAGGGGACACCACCTTCCGTCTTACACTGCTACTTCACATAGAATATTTATGCGACTTTTAAATACGTGCCTTTTTTGAAATGTACCCAGAGTTCGGAACAGTAAATTGAACAACAATATGCATGGAACAAATGAAGTTTAACACCGATGGAACAGTTGTGGAATTTTCGGATGATGGTGCTGGACTTGACATAAAAGCTGCGCAAGTGTCTTAGCATATCTTTATCATTCTTCAAGTCATTGCAGATGTTCACCCCTAAATACTTTGTAATTTCAACATATCCCAGTTTGTTTCTATGCAAGTAAATATCTGGACATTTGAGAGGAAAACCATGTGGGTTGAAAACCATGCAAGGTGTAATGTGTACATCATTGTCGTTACGCACATTCCCAGTATTAGGTATACGCTCTTTCACTGTTGCACCTATTTACATCTGAAGTGACATTGTTTAACAGTGATTCAAAATGTGTGTTCCACATGGCGGATATAGAACACAGGTTACTAGCACCATTGACAGTAGAAGCATTAGATAAAACTTTCTTGTACGTTTTAGACACATTTTTCCAAAAAGAAGCTGTATCTTTAGTATGCATGGATTTAGCCATGGCATCTGCTCGAGCCATGTCTTCTCTTTGTTGACACTGTTTGAGCAAATATTAAAAATGTAACCTAGTTCTTCGCATGAGTTCACATATTGGACCATGCTTGGGTTTTTCCCATATTACGCCACAGAATATAGGAATTTCTGGCTTCAGTGTGTGCCTCCGTTACATAATCGTTCCAGCCGGGTACAATATAATCTTGACCTTTTTTTTTTTGCATGTACTGATAGTTTCAAGGCTGGATTCCTGAAGTGCAGTGCTTATATCACAAACAGTTTATCGATGTCACATGTATGCTGTCTATTTGAGTAATCAATGTTGTTGCATGTAAATGATTCTGGGATTACTACTTTGTCCAGATGTACAGCACTACTCTTTACATATACTGGGATTACTACTTTGTCCAGATGTACAGCACTACTCTTTACATATTCTGGGATTACTACTTTGTCCAGATGTACAGCATTACTCTTTCCATATTCTGGGATTACTACTTTGTCCAGATGTACAGCACTACTCTTCCCATATCCTGGGATTACTACTTTGTCCAGATGTACAGTACTACTCTTTCCATATTCTGGGATTACTACTTTGTCCAGATGTACAGCACTACTCTTCCCATATCCTGGGATTACTACTTTGTCCAGATGTACAGCACTACTCTTTCCATATTCTGGGATTACTACTTTGTCCAGACGTACAGCACTACTCTTTCCATATTCTGGGATTACTACTTTGTCCAGACGTACAGCACTACTCTTTACATATTCTGGGATTACTACTTTGTCCAGATGTACAGCACTACTCTTTCCATATTCTGGGATTACTACTTTGTCCAGATGTACAGCACTACTCTTTCCATATTCTGGGATTACTACTTTGTCCAGATGTACAGCGGTACTCTTTCCATATTCTCGCATATTATAATCTGGTGCTTTAGACCATTTAAAAATAGGAAAAACTTTATCAGCACACTTTGCCGCAGAGACATTGTCTTGACTTTCTGCAGTTACAAAAGTGGAGATAGCAAGTCCTACAGGCAGATAATCCGAACCAGGGCATTTATCTAAAATATGTAGATCAGTGATATTTGAGTGAAAACTATGCGAACAAAAAGTGATCTAACCATGAGGTACACTTGTGTGCATCACAGTAACCTGGCATCTTGAACGTCAAATATTTTGCATGCATGTATATAGTTTTCCTCCACATCACACCTATACCACCGTAAGGGCGTCCAGCCTGAAGGTGGAGTTGCTCATCATAACACTAACACCATAAGCTTCAAATTCTTTATGAATTGACCGCAGTAAAGTAATATATTCACTGGAATGCCATATATTATATCATATTGTTCACAAAGAAGTAAAATATCGTATATATATGTTTTCAAAACATGACAATTGAAAGTTACAACACTTACTCGAAGTACCCACGTACCAGGACACCGGAGGGCCACATCTTTGGATCTAGTAACAAGTGTTGGTCACGTGGTGAGAGTCTGACACAGAATGATGTGTATGTGGCAAATTTAGTTCTCAGCGGTTCGCCTGTAACTGTGATACCAGTCTCAAGATAAACGTGAGTCACCAGGTCTTTCGGTTTTGTTGTTCTAGCGAGTCTGGTGACGAAAACACCAACTTGTGTCCTGGTTTTGGGTGAAGCTGTGAGACTAGACCGTTTTGCTGCGCGGAGTTTGGACCTCTTGCCACTTCCGTGTATCATGGCCGAGTCGGGCTGGGAAGTGGGCAGCGACGTGGAACGGACATGGTTGTTGTTGGTTTGTCGACGACCCTTCGACACAGTGTCTGCGTAGCTACGGCGATTGGCTTGATTCGTGGCGGACGTCTGCAGGCGGCTGGATATGTTCTTGCGCTGACATGGCTTACGCGGCAGTTTCTCCTGCTGAACACTTGCAGGGAGAATCATGTCGTCATCATCGCTCTCTGGAGTGTCTGCCTTACTGTTGATATGGGATATCTCTTTACCATAAACATTACGGGCAGAGTCAGAAGAAAGATGCTCAGCAACTGACTTGTCCACGGATGATGTAGTTTTTAAACGTTCCTGGCATGCAACGAGTTGTGTCTTCAGAATGGTCTCGTGAGATTCCTGGAGTATAGACAGGTGTTGTTTCAAGGACTCCATGTCCTTCACGAGCGACGTCGAAACATTTCATTATCAGAGGTGGAAAACGGGATAGCTCCTTGGCGACGAAACAGGGCGCAGACTGGGGCGGCATTTCAAGGAAAATGTTCAAGATGTCTTGGATGTTGTAAAATTTCGTGTACTTCGGTAAAAACCGACGTCTATGAACAGTAACTTCGTGTACGCAGTGTGTGTGAAAATACACCGGAAATACCTGGTTTATCCACTGTTCTTAATAGTTGCAATGTAGGATGTTGTGTAGGATCTAATTATGTAGATAATATTATGCATGCTGATGATCTAGTAGTATTTTGTTTGTCCTGCAGGGGATTACAGACCCTTCTCACTGTCTGTGATCAATATGGATCATCTTGTGACATAAGGTACAATGCCAAAAAGAGTATGGTCATGATAATTGGAAACAAGAGTTGTAAAAATGTTTACAATTGTTATGCTTGGTAACGACAAACTATGTGAGGCAGAATCTGTAAAATGTTTGGGTCATATAATTTCAAATAGTATGCTAGATGACAATGATATATCTAAACAATGTCGCCAGTTGTATGCACAAGGCAACATGATCATAAGAACATTCATATGTGTTCAAATGATGTAAAGAAAACATTGTTTACTACTTTTTGCTCACCTATGTATATTGCCCATCTATGGTGAAATTTTCAGCTAGTGCTAGTGAAATGTTTGTTTACATTAATTTACCTAACTGTGCTGCTGTTATTAGAAATTGAACAAAGAATATCGTGATTTGTAGCATTATTAACAGTGACGTGATATACCTGTCTAGAATAAGGAAGCACTGGTTCAATTCTCGGTGTATACATTTTGTTGAAGGGTGATATTTCATTATGTACATTGTACCTACTGTTTATAGCACAACTATAGAACCATGATAATGTACTTCTATGTTGTATGGAGTCTGCGAATAAACCAATTATTATACAACCAATGCGCCTATGCTGACGACTAGGCCGATAGTGATGCATGCTCACCAAGCCCGTCGAACCACCAATGGTATCGCCGTTATGAAGACGTACTTTAAACCCTCCGATACAGTCAGGTATGCCAGTTTGATGTTTGTGAAGACGAGATTTTGCGGGAGGGGAATTTGAGGTGTACACGCCTCGATGGCGCTAATAACGGGTGGCGTGATGGTCGCCATCATAACAAAGTTGTCCATCGAGAGCGGCGAAGATGCCGAAGCACTGAATGGTCGTGATGTTTGATACGAGGTTCGCTAGGAAGGGCGCGGCTGTCGAGAAACTCGTCAGGAAGATGGACATTATGGCGTGCGAGAACGTCATAGACATACGTTGATCACGATTACACGTCGGATGTTCCGCTTTCACCTGCAGCCAGGTGTCGTAAAAGACAAACACATTGTCCGCGACGATTGCAATGACAAGCAACAATGCTATCAAATTGATGAACGGGAAGAATACCATCTGACACACGTAGTAATAGAGGAAGTAGGCGAAGACGACGCTTAGCAAAATGTAAATTAATATTCCGATGATTAAGATGAAAGATAATAAGTATATCAGTGTGAAAGCAACGATTAAACCACAAGAGAGGCCGACATATTTCAAATCACTGATGAGGTGGTTCTGAAACTCTTCCATTTTTCCAGTTGGGCATGGTCGGTACAGTGAACGTCTCGACGAAGTCGCAGATGGCTCGTACAAAGAAAGCCGTTAGTAGGTTATCGAACGTACTAGAGACGAGCACCAGTTTTAGGTTGTGCTCAAAGTCTGCAATGGAGAAATTCAGCCAGTGATAGAATTGCCAAAACACATTTCAATAATTATAATAATAAGCATAATAATTTATATGATACCAATAATAATAACAATAATAACACGAGGAATGCAATGAAGTCTATGTAATTGTTCACTAATTCTGCCGTATATATTGTACAGCTGCATAGATTGTGGAAATACTTGTACAGCATTGTATTAACGGTAAATAATTAAGTCATACTAATAAATTATTTTGTGATTGAGGTAGTCTTAATCTTTTTGACCTGCATTACATTTTAGAATTTATATTATATAATTTAAAGACAAAATAAACTGTTGCCTGGTAACCCTCAACAATTGTTCGATGTAAGCTACACCGCATTGTTAGTAACATGACAAAGAACTAAATTCAAACATTTATTTGCACGAAGGACTTTAAAGACAGGCTAAGTTTATATCAATGTGTATGGTTTTACAAACCGTTTTAAAGAATTAAAAAAACAGATAATAAGCCAAAGAAGAACCCAACGAAGAAACCAGAGGAGAAACGATAAAATAAATCGGGGAAAAACACGCAAATGAACTAGCGAATAACCGATATAGAAGACAACAGAGAAGAAACACAGAAGAAACCAGGGTAAACCAATAGAAGAAACCAGAGACGTCGACACGTGTTCTTGCTCGCAAAGTAGCTCATTCTTACACGCGGCACGTGATCACCTCTACAACTACCGCACTTGTTAAGATGTCCTCGGGTCGGCCCATTCTGGCGTTGACCCGTCACGAGTCCGGGGTAATCACGATCAATTCTTGCAAGCAGAGGGAGAAAGTACATCCTACGCCGTTTTGGCCGCATTGTAGATTGGTGTTCCACGCGTCTTGAAACCCTGAAATGAAGTTGTAATACAGTCTATAGACTATCAAATGTGCGCTCCTTTTTGCGCGTATCGTGTGTCCGTGTGATTGTGTGTGCGTGTGATATGTCAGAGCATGTGCACATCCAAGTGTGCGCGCATGTGCGTGTGAATATGTATCCGGGTGCGCGTACGTGCGCGAGTGTGCACGCAGTGTGTGTGTGTGTATGTGTGTGTGTGTGTGTGTGTGTGTGTGTGTGTGTGTGTGTGTGTGTGTGTGTGTGTGTGTGTGTGTGTGTGTGTGTGTGTGTGTGTGTGTGTGTGTGTGTGTGTGTGTGTGTGTGTGTGTGTGTGTGTGTGTGTGTGTGTGTGTGTGTGTGTGTGTGTGTGTGTGTGTGTGTGTGTGTGTGTGTGTGTGTGTGTGTGTGTGTGTGTGTGTGTGTGTGTGTGTGTGTGTGTGTGTGTGCATACGTGCGGTGTGTGTGCGTGCGTGTGTATATATATGTGTGTGTGTGAGCGCGCGTGTGTGTATCTGTTTGTGCGTGCATTATAGTGTGTGTGTGTGTGTGTGTGTGTGTGTGTGTGTGTGTGTGTGTGTGTGTGTGTGTGTGTGTGTGTGTGTGTGTGTGTGTGTGTGTGTGTGTGTGTGTGTGTGTGTGTGTGTGTGTGTGTGTGTGTGTGTGTGTGTGTGTGTGTGTGTGTGTGTGTGTGTGTGTGTGTGTGTGTGTGTGTGTGTGTGTGTGTGTGTGTGTGTGTGTGTGTGTGCGCGCGTGCCTGCGCACGTGAATGTGTGCGTGTGTGAGTATGTGTGCGTGTGTGTTTGTATACCTTCAATAACAGTTTATATTTCATACAGCGTGTCCCCAACGTGTCGTTGTTGTATTTACACATCCGTGACCGCAGCTGTTTTTGAAGCGTGAGGCAAAGCGCCCCCCGACTACTAAAGCGTACCCCATTTAGCTCAACGTATGCTACTTTTGTTGGCGCAATCAAACGATATAGCACTGTACTAAATCATACAGTTTTGGTCACGTTCGGTTTTCGCAGAAACAACACAACAACACAACAACACAAATTATATCAATATGAATGTTTACCCATTTTACCATAATAAATCTTACTGATTAAATGGTTCCATCGACAAGTACTTTAACTAAACAAAAATGTTAAATAGTTATTTACATGGCACACCTATTGTGTTAAGGCAGGCAGCATTAGATAATGAAAGTAGTAATGTGACTTGCCTATGTTTTTGTAATTCCTGTGTGACATTCAATGCAGGACAAAACGCCACCCTTATGTGGGGAAGAGTTCACTACTTTTAACATTAAAATGGAAGTGTGTTTTTGCATAAATGTTAAACTTTCTCGGTTACTCGTTCCTTGTTAGAATTATGTCAACAGGAAAAATTTTGTAATTTTGCCGCAACCTGAAGATCTATATTTTAATATCTGTTTGACGACCTTAGCATTGTACAACAATATCAAGACTGCCGAACCGCTTAGTTGTGATGCGCAACTGAGCTCAAACTTCTAAGGAACGTGGCGATATAAAAGTATTTCATATTGATTTAGTATTACTAGCAAAAACGACGTTTTCCCGATTTATTCGTGCCTGACGTTTGACATCACTTTGACCAGTGTTTCACAACGCAAGTTACGTAAAACGTAGAACAATCGCAGAAAACAGGCGCAACGTTACGAACCCTCAATCAACAACCTTTTGGAACCCTAGAAGCGCCACAGCGAACGAGGATTTCCGAAAAAAGGCTTTACTTTTATTCCGAGGGGTCGTACAGAAACCCCTGAAAGATTGGTGTTCGAGAAGCAAAGCGTCTAGCTACCCAGATAAAACAACTACAGCGGGCCGAGAGCGGACCGAGAGCGGACCGAGAGCGGACCGAGAGCGGACCGAGAGCGGCAAACTTATCGGCCCGCTGGCGCATCCGCCTGCGGGCCGTGGGAGTTTTGTCCGGCTGCTCGCCTTCTGGTGTGTATATGTGTGCGTTTTCAAGTTATAACATCAAATTATACACAATCACTTATGTGCACTAGTCTTATAACTTGAATATTTCAATAGTAATCATCGTGCATTGTCACTCTAATAATAAAATTAGCATTAATCGATACACATTCATCAATTTATTGGGATTAACTGGGATTTGGAAGTTCAAAACAATAAAATAGTATAGTAATATATCAATTAGGAGCGTAACAAATGTAAAACTGCTTCAAAAAGAGAATATGTGTCGAGTATCCCATCCAATTATTATAAACTAAAATTAAATACGCAAACAACGTCAATGCACATAACAAACAAATAATGTAATACTAGAAAATCATATGCAAAGTTGCAATTAGTGTCCATTGATTCATGCGGCACATGCGAATCAAATATTTTAGGAAAATGTTGCTTAAAGGAAATAAAAACGAGGCATTACCTCAAATCCGTTTTCCATGTGTACACAAAGTTTAACATAAAAAAATACAGAAAAATACATTTGTAGCATAAATTCGATTTTAAACCAATCTGTGTAGCGATTCCCGCAGAAATTTTTTATTTAATGAATAAGTACAAGAAGTTTATTTTGACCCCAAAATGTAACAAATATTCATACAATAAACATATCAGGTATATACATTTACACAAACAAAATAGATGTGCATACATAATAATGTGTGTATGTACCATTTTTTATACCAGTATAGTAATTAATTAACAAAAAATCACCTTTTAATGTTATGGTAAATAGGGGTCAGTGGCTCCGATTAAGACATATTGTCGCTATCATAGGAGCCACCGCAGTTATGACAAATATTAAAAAAATATATATGATGGCCTTTCAAGTTATGTGTAAGTTATGTAAATTATACACTTTAAGTGTGAATTATATGTGGCGGTAAATGTTCTTTATAATAATAACGATATAATCAAAACTGTCTATGTACTTGATTACTAAAAAAAATCGTCCTTTTATTAACAATTATCATTACTGATTTTAATTACATGAATAACAATTTAAAAGTGTACATGTGTCTATGTATTTTAGGAGAAAGTTTTTAGTGTAAATTGCAAAACCTCGCAGGCTATGGGTGTATATCTTTTCTTTCACTATTTCAGGAGTGTTGTTTATGATGTATGGCAAGTTATATTTAAGACTTTGTTTTGCAAATTCATATTTAGTTCTGGCAGTATTTATATTTTTAGATTTCCGAGTGTCATGATGGTGCATATTAACATTTGATGTAATCTGCCAGTTTAATAAGTAAACAGGTAGATTTTTTTGAACGTATTTAAAGTAAAAGTTTAATTCTTGTAATTTTAATTGATCTTTTATTTTTAACAAATTAAGTTATTTAAAAAGTGGCTGTGTGTGAAATGACCTCGGCGATCACGTGGTATCGTATGTGACGTCACATCTAGGCATCCGGAAAAGCGCGCCAAAAATATGCATATTCGAAAATGTCCGGTTGCACAGCATAAAATGTGGAATTTCTAATTAATTTTTTAGCTTAGACGACATGGAAATAGATAGCAGGATGTAATATAATATGAATTCAAGCAATAGGTGTTTTATTCCCTTTAATTATTATTGTCCATAAATTATTATGCTACATCCAGCTACATTTTCTTTCCATCCGATGCCGTCTAACACCATTCCCGTCAGAGGCAGTCTTGAAGTACTTTCGAATGTTCTCTTGATGTTGTTGTCAGTGGCAATGTTGCCACGTCATTCTTTCTGACAGCGTCTGGAATATTAACGTACATATATTTAATTTCCCCAATGAACGTACCGCATTGTACAATGTCTAATATCTATAGAATGTGTGAAATATTAAACATATTGTCTCACAAGAAGGCCACATGAAACTTTTACTAAATTAATTCCCAGTTTCTCGTCCAAACTGAGATTTTAAAATAGGTTCCACAAACCTTTATTTTTAAATATAATTATCCTCTGATTAAATATGCATGCAATAATTCTGCGCAAAAAAAAAGAAAATTATATTTCACACCAGGCCAAAGGAATGTGCCTATTATGTCACTTGTAAAAAATACACTCAGCAGACATCTCAAGACTTTTATTGTTGATGATGAGTTGCATTGATAGTCGTTAGCACCTTCACCAGGATCAATATAAACACATTTACCAAAATCGCACTCACCATTTACTTTTTAACAACGTTCTGACGAGATACCTATAGGCTGGACCTGTTTTATAGGGCCTAAAAAGTAAATGCTAAACGATATAAATGGCAGAAATTATGTGGGCCATAAACTGACAGAAGGCGCCTAGTGTAAGTTCCGTCACACATTCACACTGTCACACTCACAAACAGGAACACACAGCACAGGGACAGCACTTGTTTTGACGCTGATGAGACACCTTCATCTTCATCATCATCCATTGTGTGGCCACAATCATGACATCAGGTTATTCTACCGCGCGTTCTATTTCTTAAAGGTTCTTACAGGTCTTCTTCTGGCTTCAACTAAGTACGTTCTCCGCTGTGCTGCCTCTTACGCCAGATCTAACGTTTGTCATGTTTTACGAATAGATATAACAAGTTTCCACAGAATCAAATGTGTGCTTATAAAGTCATGCCAAAATTAGTGTATTTGAATAATCTAGAAATATACATAGATTTACAAAAGATTGTCTAAAAACGTACCCTTTTCTCGGAGTTCTGGTTTTTCTGTTTCCTCTAACTGTCAATATGTTCAAAACTGGCGATACAGGATAGACTCGCAGTAAATAATAACATTGTCAACACCGAGCTTTGGATCAGTATATGATGTTGTTGTCTGGTTGTATGAATAACATCACGGATCACCCTTATTTTTGTTTATTTTATTGTTACGAATGCACCGTAATGACCAGTATGAGTGGTACTATCAAGTCTATCATGTATCCCATTAGTGTCAAATGTCACCGAGAATTGCCGCCTGTCAGCCTCTCAGATCCGCCCTCCGGCCGAGGGTGGCGTGTTGCAGGGTAGGAGCATCCTTGAAAGCCAGGGCTGTTTGGCAGATCTCCTTCGCGAAGTGTGGAAGTTAGCTGAGTCAAACTAGTAATTGATTTCGCCAGTCGCGACTGCCTCACCCGTGAGAACAGCGCAAATACCCGCTCCAGTTTGAAGATGGATAAACGACTTCTGTCTGGGAATCCCATCCTCTCAATCCTATGGAACGATATTAGGGCCATAATTCCACAATGCTACATTGTTGATTTATGACTTTCGATTATCCATTTACGCCGAGATTGTCGAATTCTGACTTTCGATTATCCGTTTACGCTGACATTGTCGAATTCCAACTTTCGATTATCCATTGACGTTGTCATTGTACAAGATTGTTGTCAAATAATTCACTAGAATGGCGTTTAGTCAAATATTTCTCCAAAATATTTTATCCAAAATGTTTTCTCCAAAACATATTCTGGCATAAATTGTACTCTATGACCTAAGCTAAGCTGTACTGCCCCCTAGCGTACTACACCAACTTGCAAATACTGAAGTATCCCTTGCAAGTCAGGCCCTGCGCTGTCAGTCACCAACGTGACGACGTAGTGTACAGAATACTTATATCGAGCATTTTTCACCCACGTTATAAGCTGTTTTAGCAAAGTTGGAGTTTAAAAGAACTCAAAGATGAACGGAAGAAACGAAGTGCCAAGCAGTCTGGCAGAAAAGGCGAATTGATTGTCAGGTAGGTTGATACTGTGTGTGAGCGATAATTCATGATATTTCGTAAACTATCAATAATAATAATATTTATTCGTACTATAACGTGTACAATTCCGTTAAAGCAACATATACATCCATCTAATATGTATATAAAACTGTCAGTGCAGCCAGTCTCGTCTATGAAGCGTGAGCGTCTATGTCATGAATGGGGGAGGCTGTTTTTAAGTGATTTTATTAAACTTTAAAGATAAAGATAATAATAGTGTGGAGTCTCCCATCACACAGTGATTTGTTTTGTATTTTGTTGACATTATATAAATAGTTATTGTAAAATTTGTATCTTAGTATTTGTTTTCATATTGTGTAGTTCTAGTTGTTTCCAGCGCTAGGCAATGTTCTATTAACTGATTAGTCTGTATTATTGTGGTTACAATGTTATGGTCTTATGAGGTGTCATTCTTTATATGCTGGCACTGAGGGTGGTCATCACCAGGGTGTTTGTCGTCCTCAGTGGTTCTTTTACGTCCCAAATTGAGACGGAACCGGCATTAATGTGATCACCGAGTCACGAGGGATACACAGTCCCCAATTTTGAGAGCCAGATTTTTACACCAAATATCAGGTCCAGGTTTCGAACTCAGAGCACTGGCAGGCGGATGTGCTAACCACTACACTAGCCGCACTCTCTGTATAATTTGTTTCTGCTGTTGGGATAAATAAAATGCATCCTTACCTTACCTAAAGATGGGAGGGTGTGTTTCTATATTTCATAAAAACCAGCACAAAACCTTGGAATAACATACACTATCGAGAGGTGATCACAGTGCTTTCTTCTATATCATGAGCAGTCTTACTCCAAACACTCTATACTTTATCTTAGTCACACATTGAGCATAACTTGGGATAATGTCATTGTTTTTCATTTTACAGGTTAATGAAGAGGAGCTCAGCATGAAACTGCCGCAGAATAACATGTATAGGGACGTACATGGTGGTATGCACCAACTACCCAAATTTTACACTGGGGAGTCTAGAAGAATACTTATCCCTGTACGGAAAGAAGCTGGAGGAAAAGAGCAAATCTATATACAAAGAAAGGTGAGCTATCTTAACATTAAACTAAAAGGACTGTAGGATTTAAAGGTAAATGCGATATGAGCTTAGTAGTGTGTACGTCCCTGTCAAATATGATACTGCCTTGATGAAATAATAGTTTTCTTTGTCAATGGATACCAGCAGGCTTATGTGTAAGAGGTTTGGCAAATTTATATGTGTTAAATGTAAGAACAAACATTCGAAACCTAACAATAAATTATTCAGGACCAGGATTCTGGAATACTCTGCCTCATAAACTTAGAATACTCCTGACCATTAACCAGTTTAAAAGAAACCTAACAGCTCCTTACTCGTGAATTATTATTGATATTACATTATATATGTGTCTGGGTAAATATATATATAGGTGAAGCACAATCCTGGGCAAAATAAAGAGGACTGGACAGCAAAAACAAGTGCAAAAAACAAAAAGTCTTAGATGGTAACCAAGATACATTTACACCTAAAATTAAAGAAGATAAGATAGCGTTACTCACTGTTATGTGGCGCAGTGCAAGTGAGGTTGATGATCTAACATATGAGAATGTAAAACCCTTCAGAAATCAAAATTTGCTTGATTGATGTATGCTAGTACCCCATCAGAATCCAACCAAGACTTTTAAAATGTTAAGAATGACCAGAGCACTGTGGACGTGAAATGGTGGACAGTGTAACTTACATTATCCACCACATTGTCCACAACTACAATTTTGTTTAAACAACAATAAACAGGCAGGATGCCTTTTTTGTGTCTGTTCTTTCTTCATGGGCCTAAGATACAGCACACATGTTATCAACAGGAACTGTCCGCAAAGAAGCTGGTTATGGAGTAAATGTAGCGTAAATTATAGGACTCCAATATTATTATTATAATAACTATATTGCACAGTATACACATTGCACAAACGACTCAACTTCTCATGCGCTCGTGACTGACAACGCAAGGCCTAATTTGCAAGGGATACTTCAGTATTTGCAAGTTTATGTATTTCTCTAGGGGGCAGCACAACTTAGCTTAGCCTTAGGTCAAAGAGTGCATTTTATGGCAAAATATCTTTGTGAGAAATTTTTTGGGAGAACTTCTTTTAGAGAAAATTTGTTGGAGAAATATTTGTCCAAACGCCATTCTAGTGAATTATTTAACACAAATCTTGCACAATGTCAGCGTAAATGGATAATCGAAAGTCAGAATTCGACAATGTCGGCGTCAATGGATAATCGAAAGTCAGAAATCAACAATGTAGCATTGTGGAATTATAGCCCTAATATCGTTCCATACAATCCAGGGCTGTTTGCCATGCAAAACTAGCCCTGGCTGATCCCCTACGCGAAGTGCGGAAGTTAGCTGAGTCAAACTGGTAATTGACTTCGCCAGTCGCGACTGCATCACCCGTGAGGACAGCGCAAATACTCGCCCCAATTTGAAGACGGATAAACGACTTCTGAGAATCCATATATATATAATGACCCGTTCGCCCACTAGCACGGGAAGCTGAGCGGTATTAATTGTGTATTCGAATAATTGCATGTAACACGAGCCACGATTGGTTGAAATTAGTTTTATTATGACCACCCGTTATTTCCCGAGGGCCGAACAACACATAAGAAACGTGTAATCGTGAGAACAGTAATGACGGCATGGGACGATACGGTGCGGACAAACCCTTCTTGGGCCAAGTATGACACATATACACATACTACTACTAATAATATAGTACTGCTATATATACAAACTTAACCGCCAGACGACCGAGCTATCACAAAGACGAGCTGTGTGGATTCGTGGACAACATGTGTAATTACGTTAAAAATCTGATATAATGGCTTCTTACTTGGTTTTCATTGTGCGTTTAAGTTAAACATCGTAAACAACGATCACCTGCGTAATAGTGTCGTGAATACATAATGAAGCATTCTATTCTTAGCACACATCTCGTTACAACCAAACGCAAAATTCATACACTATCAAATAATGTCTGCAACCACGAAAACACGACAATACTCTGAGTAATTGTCATGCGAAATCATCAAGAATGTGAAGGTTGCCACCGCTATCATGTTAAGTTTTTTCGACTGATTTGGTTGACATTAGAAATGTGTAAGACTACTTTGTAGGTGGTGATGACTAATCGTAATTTACTACTACAGAGCTAAGCGAGGAAAGGTGTGTTTAGCGTATCATGTATGCCTCACTTAGAACATTATTTGTTTAGTGAAAAGAAATTAATATATTAAGACAAGCTGTATATTTTAGACCCATATATATATATATATATATATATATAAATGTTCTTATATAGCGCAGTATCCAGTCCTGAGGACTGCCCACTCAAAGCGCTTTACATTTTACTCCCTGGCAAACCTGTTCAATCGTAAACCATCTCGATTTGTGTGTGTGTGTGTGTGTGTGTGTGTGTGTGTGTGTGTGTGTGTGTGTGTGTGTGTGTGTGTGTGTGTGTGTGTGTGTGTGTGTGTGTGTGTGTGTGTGTGTGTGTGTGTGTGTGTGTGTGTGTGTGTGTGTGTGTGTGTGTGTGTGTGTGTGTGTGTGTGTGTGTGTGTGTGTGTGTGTGTGTGTGTGTGTGTGTGTGTGTGTGTGTGTGTGTGTGTGTGTGTGTGTGTGTGTGTGTGTGTGTGTGTGTGTGTGTGTGTGTGTGTGTGTGTGTGTGTGTGTGTGTGTGTGTGTGTGTGTGTGTGTGTGTGTGTGTGTGTGTGTGTGTGTGA
This sequence comes from Escarpia spicata, assembly GCA_963995525.1. Taxonomy (NCBI): domain Eukaryota; kingdom Metazoa; phylum Annelida; class Polychaeta; order Sabellida; family Siboglinidae; genus Escarpia; species Escarpia spicata. The sequence continues at coordinate 10,238,332 of OZ023212.1, forward strand.
GTGTGTGTGCGTGCGTGCGTGTGTTATAATATATGTCGGAATAGTCAGTTAATGTTCTTCGAAGACAACTTTAATTAAGAGGGTTTTCTGTAAACATGGAACGAGCAAATTTAATGAAGGAATATATACATGACAATAAACAATAAACAGGCTGCGATGCAGCTGACAATATGTAACTTACTTTTATGTAACTTTCTTATTTATTATAAAAAAAACACTCATCGACACATACTTTTTTCGAGAAAGGTTGTAATGCGTAACAAGCCTGGCATATGTTTTTAAACTTGAATGCCACATCTTAATATCAGTTACGATGAACAACTCGTAGCATATATAATATTATATATATATATATATCTCACATATTTATACAGACTAGCAGCTTCTAATTCTAAAACAAGACAAATGCCGACGTTCGTATGCACATTACTACTTTGAGAAGTTTGCCCAGTGGCAGGTCCAAGTGTCTACCTTTCTCCACCTTGACTGTTCTGGATGGATAAGACAGGTACGAAAAGCAACTTTTGCGTAATGCAGCTAACATGGAAGCATGCGCTTGTCTTTGTCACGACTTTACATTACGACTAGCACTAGAGAACCGTGTCCACTGTCCTTCCCGGTCAACGCTTTAGCTTTATACAATACTACTAACACGAGAAACACGTTCACTGTCTTGGTCATTACGACACATTGGCGCCATTGTTTATAGGTTCTGAACGTGTATGTTATTTGCCACGTTCTTTGCGTGACAAGACTAGATGCCACAGTATGTCTCCAGTATTATATGGTTGAACAATATTGGAAGTCTCGCGTCCTAGAGACAATCCAAATATCGTGTACTTTATGACGCAATGTTGCCAAGACTTATATTTGTTACGCTGCTTTGATGTTTTCTGCGTCGAATCAACGTAGTCGGGCAGGGGATTTGGCAAAAGTTTCCCACGGGACCGACAATGTGGCAGAACGAGAGGAAGAAGAAGGTGGAGTACACCCAACTAAAGACCATCACAAGCACGAGGAAGACGCCGAGTTTGCGGTAGGGGTCGACGGAGCAGTTGAGCACGGCGATGCCGGCGCAGAAGGTGGTCCAAGCGGCGGCCGCGACAGCCGAGCCCACCCGCCCGACAGACTCACGAGTGCGTCCGGCGGGCGTCGCGTCTCTCGACAGCTGATAGACGACGCCGTAGTGGATTGTGAAGTCGATTGACATCCCGACCGCGAGCGTAATAGTCATCGACTCGACGATGTTAAGCTTCCAGCCCATCAGGACAATGCTACCAACGGTGCATGCGATAGTCAACACGATCGTGACCATGGCGTAGATCGTGATGAGAACATTGCGGATGGTGAGGAGAAGCACAAGGAAGGACACACCGATCGACAAGCCGACCGAAATGAACGTCCCGGTAGCAAGTGAATGTTGCAGGTCGTAGAACTCGAAATTCCCATGACCGGAGACGAATCCGCTGCGCAGTCCGTCCGGAGCGGACTCCAGCTGTGTCTTCATGAAGCGCGATACGACGTCGTAACTGGTGCGCATTTTCTCATACGACATCGAATAGCTGAGATTGGTATGTACGCCAAAACGGTAGCCGACAACGGAACTGTCATTGGACTCTGAGCTCTTGTCGTAAATTGGAGAGCCAATCGCGAATCTGACAATATCCATACTCGTGACAGTATCCAACAGTCCTCGCTGGCGTGACTGGTCTACACAGTACTTAAGAATCTTCGCGTCAACACTGCCCATACAGCATTTGTTCTCGAATTCATTTGAGGTTCCCGAATTGTAAACATTGGAACACACGAGCATTATTACAAGACGATACATGTCATCGTTAGACACGAAACACGATAAGGAGTTAATGTAAGGGCCCACAAACGCAGCCGTTTTTATGCTATCGCAAAACTTGCGTAGCCAATCCTGTGTTTCGGGAAGCTCCATTTTGAAATCGCCGTCTCGCGTTAGAGCTTTCGTTTCATCGTTCGGGTTTAGTCTGTTTCCGGGATCTGCGGCCTTGAATCCGAACAGAAAGGTCACATAGATGTTTTCTCGCTTGCTGGCAGCTGCGATTTCGACTGGGAATCGGTGTTTGAAGTCCAGGTCCCATTTTTCGAGTACGTTGTCTTTGTTAAACAGTTGAAACTCAGGTGTCGTTGGTGGCTTCAGTGCAGGTTTGTAGAAGACAATTAGCAATGCAACTAAGCCGATAGCTACGCCGACTGCGATACAGAACCACCAAGCACGTCCGATCACCCTGGGTATTACCGTGTGGAAAAAGGACTTGAAACGGGCCGTCACCCACGAGTAAGCCTTATTCGGTATTCGGTAAAAGACACCGAACATTGAGGCATTACAAGGGCAGGTGATACAAGCCGAACACGCCTCGGAGGCGACGACAATTGCTGGCATAATGGTCGCCATCATCACAAGGTTGGCTGTTATGGAGATAGTGGCGAAGATGGCGAAGCACTGAATGGCCGTGATGTCAGATACAAGGTTGGCTAGGAAGGCCGCGGCTGTCGTGAAACTCGTCACGAAGATAGACATGATGGCGTGCGAGAACGTCGCAGACAGATGCTGATCACGACTCCACGTCGGATGTTCCGCTTTCACCTGCAGCCACGTGTCGTAAAAGACAAAGACATCATCGGCGCCAATAGCAATAAGAAGCAGCAATACTATGAGATTAATGAACGGGAAGAATACCATCTGACACACGTAGTAATAGAGGAAGTATGCGAAACCGAAGCTTAGCAGAATGTTGACGAATGTGCCAATGACCAAGACGAATGAAAGTAGGTATATCAGCGTGAACAGAGCTATCACGAGACCGGCGATACCGAAATATGTCAAATCATTAAATAAGTATTTCTCGAATAGTGAGTATTTAATGCTACCATGATAATCGAAGCCGACCGTCACCAACTGGATAATACCGTTGTCCATAGTCTGCCACGCGACATGGTCTTCGTAGAAAGTCTCTTCAACATTGTATATATCAAAGAATTTTGCACCATCGTTGTTCGTGTAATGAATGAACACAATGGTGTATTTAAGGTCGTGTGACATGTCGTAGAATCCCACATCGGCGAAGTAATACATGACGTCGTAGACGAAATCTGCTTCATAACAGCGCTGGGGTACACTGCCGCTGTCTGCCGGCTCGGACGTCGTGTTTGGCCTCAGCTTGCCGCTCTTGTAGAAAGGCGCGCACTCGTCGAGTAGGTTCCTCGCGTAGGAGACGTCGTCGTCGTCGAGCTGTGGGCACGTCTTGCCACGGAGTGAGGCGAGGCGACTCGCCACGGATACTCCCGGGCAGGCGCCGGGGATGTTCGGCAGGACCAACTTGTCGACGAAGTCACATATGCCGCGAAGAGACACCTTCGTCAGCAGATTGCTGGACGTGCTCGACTCGAGGACCAATTTCATTTTTCCGGAAGTCACGGACCCTACAAAAGTTAAATCAACGCGTGATAGGTATGTCACGATCAGCACCATACCTATTAAAGGGTTGTAGTCTATTCGTCTACCCGGAATTGGCGGGAGTAGTAACATCTAACTGGAAGGCTGCTGTGTTGATTGTGGGAAAGTGAGCATCGTTGAACATCAAAGGGCATAGCAGTTAACTCAGCCCGACTCGGCCTTATTGCCAATAAAGCTTGTTTTGAAACTGGATGTTTTGTTTACTATTTAAACATGTACCCGTGGTCGTGCCTTCAAATTGTGACCGTTGTCACGTGCTTACTAAACACAATTTGGCGGGCAATATACCTTCAGCATAGTTAGTATAGTTTTAAGAACATTTTACTAATTAATACATGAAAAACTTGGAACAGAGTTTTAAAACGTGGCAAGATCAGTGCCACGAATAACACGTCTCACGGATAGTATTCGGTCTTTCTAGATAGTATCAACTGTGAGGTTTCCGCTATTTGAAATGTTAGTTCTTGCTTATTGGCTTATTCACGGAGCAACAAACCAAACAGCAGTTATCACCATTACGTTCTGTGCATATTAAACTACTTTCCACTAACCATTGAAGTTCAGCAGTCGTCAAATATGGCATGTGTAAAATTAAAGTGAAACCGCCGTGGCGCCCGTTGGAGAGCTGACATATTGTCAGACTGCCCCTAATTTGCGATGGGCTGATTGAATTGCGGATGAACACGACGATATCGTAACTGAAATAAAACATTTAGCCGAACAATGTTTAAATTTGCTGATGTATATAGTTGAATTCCAATGACACTTACGTACGTCCCTACCAAGTAGGACGTTGCCACACAACCTGTTACACCGCTCCTTCTCCGGCACTCACCTCCGTTTGTTCCATACGTTGAACAAATGTCGGTTCCATCGTCGACGCTACGTCTCCTTCGCTGTCCATTTCCGGTGCTGTTCTGTCTATCGTCTCTTGCTGTGGAAGAAACGTCGACTCTTGCTATGGGAGGGACAACGGCGTACTCCTTCAGTACATCGGTCGCCGTCTTGCGTGCCTTGTAGATCGGTGTACCGCGCGTCGAGAATCCCTAAAACACATTTAACTGATTTGAGGTTTGTCATTACACTGGAGTATATATGAAATGGTATGATTGTGTGTATTCTGTCATTATACTACAACTACAAAGAGATAGCAGGAGAAGCTCTACATCAGCGGTCCCCAAACTTTTTCTCTCCGGCGTACCACCTGAAGTCTTAGACGATCGTCAGGGTACCCCCATCATTTTAACATAAAACATGTACACTCTATAAAACAATATTATACACTCCGTTCAACGATAACACATAATCTAATTAATGGAGATAAACGAAGTGTACGCAAATTTTGTAATACAAATGTTTTCAAGAACTCAATTCGGGAAGCTGTTTTTGGAGATCATCCGCGTCAAAGAGTCAGACTCGGGGGCATCATACAGAGTCAGATACAGCACGCCAAACTTAGATGAGAATTTTGCCAGGAGAAGATTTTCAAGCGCATCATGGGAAACGGTGGAGTCATTCACGAACTCGAAAAAGTCATGCTAGTTGCATGCCGTCTGCTAAGGAATTGTACCTCCACGCTAGACGGATCTTTGAACAAATTTCCTTCTTTCGAACAGGAAGTTAGTTTGGAAGTCCGTTTGGCATTGAGCACAGACCTGTACGTGCACCTGCACAAGTTGCCCCGTGTTTCCTTTCATAGTGTCTTCATCATCAGACGCTGTGTTGAGATGATCAGACATGTGGAAGTTTTCGTACTTGATGTTGCCCTCCAGCGTTACCATGAATATTCGCACTTTGAGTAGGCCAACGTCAAGACATAGCCTAGTATTTTCTAATTAAATAAAGTAGGCTTTATTGTTAAAATTGAGACTCTACTGATCTTGTAAATATAATTTAGTTTTTACTTACGGCAGTTACGCCGTAGGCTTAGCCTTAGCTCTGGGTTTAACATTCTTTACTATTTATTATCTATATGATATAAAATGATATGGTTTTGGTCTATTATTTTCTACTAAATATGATAATAATCTAACATAATTATGTCACCATTATTCCTATTGGGTGTTTTCTGCTTGTCTTGCTCTGTTGCTGTAAGGGATATCGATTTTGTTTTATGCAAACCATTGAGATCTAATCATTTTAATGTGCTTTTTCCTAATCACACTAAAATTCATTATTCTATTTCAATGTTGCATAGTCTGCCATGTCTTCATGTTTGTTATAATAGAAAGTTACTGCCAATCCCCCGCTCTACGCCAACATTGAAATTAGCAATAATTTTATTACTAGCAGGAGATGTAAGTCTCAATCCTGGGCCATCTGTTAGACGAAACATTCGGGTGGCCACTACAAACATTCGATCTATACGAGATAAGACAGCCTCACTTTGTGATTTATTAATTTCAAAGAAAATAAACATTCTAGCTGTAACTGAGACCTGGCTCAGACCACATGATACACATGCATGCATTGCTGATGTTTCCCCTTCTGGTTACACCTTTCACCATCGACCACGTTTAGTCGGCCGTGGAGGTGGTGTTGGCTTTTTTATATCACAGCAGTTCAAAGTTAAATTACATTCTAACCCTGAATACTCTAGTTTTGAGTCCATCTGTGCTGAAATTTCATATTCTTCTTTCTGCGCACACTTTGTTTGTATCTATCGTCCTCCAGGACATCCGGCCAATTTCTTTGAAGACTTTCAGGATATGTTGGAAAATCTGGCAGTTATTCATTCAGAATTTTACATTCTTGGTGATTTTAATCTACATTTGGATATACCTTCTTCAATTACAACTACATTTGATGATATTCTGGCATCATTTGATTTGAAACAACATGTTACCTTTTCGACACATATACATGGCCATTGGCTTGACCTCTTGATAACCCGTTCAACTTGTAATAATATCCAAGCACCTACTGTTTCAGATGGGTTATCAGACCACCATACTGTCATTGCCAATATTAATGGTTCTATAGCCCCTTTACAAGCGAAACACAATGTGTCTTACAGAGCCATTCATAGGATTGACATTACAGCTTTAATGGCTGATATCCTTATATCTGACCTTATCACAGATCAAAAAAAACATCTATCTGACTTATATAAACAGTACTGTCAAGTACTCAATGCACTACTTGACAAACATGCACCTATAAAATCCAAATGGGTGTCAGAAAGGCCACCGGCTCCATGGATGACTTCCGAAATTATACTATCTAAAAGGCGTCGTCGTTATTTAGAGCGTGTATGGCGCAAATCACGCTTGCCATTAGATAGATCGCGTTATTCTAAGCAATGTCACCTCTGTAACAGACAAATGGCTAAAGCTAAATCAGATTATTTTACAGATATGGTCATAAATAAGTCTGATAATCCGCGTCAGTTATGGAACTGCATCAATAACATTCTACACAGACGGCCTACTCCATCGCTACCTGGTCATGTGTCAATTAAGTCTCTATGTGATTCGTTCTCTAGTCACTTCAAGAATAAAATCAGTATTATTCGTTCTGCTTTCCCACGTCATAATACAAGTAATGTCAATGTGGACTTTCCACAAGTAAATTCTCAACTTGTATCATTTGAACCTGCAACAGTTGATGAAGTTAGGAAAATAATTATGTCCTCCCCAAATAAATCTTGTGCACTTGATCCATTTCCAACAATACTGCTAAAAGCATGTCTCGATACACTAATTGGACCTATAACAAATATTATAAATGCATCACTTTGCTCTGGTTGTTTTCCTGATGATTTTAAATACGCCCATGTCACACCACTTCTTAAGAAATCATCTCTGCCTAAGCAAGACCTAAACAGTTATAGACCTATTTCTAATCTCAGCTTCATTTCCAAAATACTAGAAAAAGTTGTAGCAAGTCGTCTAAAGTCTCACATTAGCACAAATATCTTAACTAATGTGTCACAATCAGCATATAGGCAGTTTCATTCAGCAGAGACTGCCCTCTTAAAGGTTCATAATGACATTAACTTGAACATTAATAATGGTAAAGTGACTGCACTTACCTTACTAGATCTCTCTGCCGCGTTTGACACGATTGATCACAGCATTCTCATTGAACGCCTATTAAAGTGGTACGGCATATCTGGCACAGCTCTAAGCTGGTTTTCTTCGTATCTAACTGATAGATACCAAACTATAAAGATTGGGAACTGCTTTTCAGCTGCACTGCCGACTTTATTTGGTGTTCCCCAGGGTTCTGTTCTTGGGCCTTTGCTTTTTACTCTTTACACCACGCCACTAAGCTCTGTTATAGAAAGACATAACTTAGATCATCATCTTTACGCTGATGATACTCAGATCTACATTTCGTTGGCAACCCCGGATACAAATCGCTCCCTTAACCAACTTAGTGATTGCCTTCAAGATATCTTCCATTGGATGACTGACAGCAAGTTGAAATTAAATGCAAATAAAACTGAATTGATCATTATTGGTACTCCAATGCAGCGTTGTAAACTGGATGGTTTTTTCCCTACGCGTATTTTGAATCAGTATATAACGCCAGCAACCTCGGTGCGGAATCTAGGAGTGATCTTTGATAGTAACTTCAATTTCCGACAACATATATCTCAAACATGTCGCTGCTGTTTTTATCATATTCGTGATCTTCGCCGTATTCGCCGGTATATGTCATTTTCTGTTGCTAAGACTATTGCAACAGCGCTTGTTAGCAGCAGACTTGACTATTGCAATTCCCTCCTTTATAATATCGCTAGCAAGGATATCACAAAACTTCAGCGTGTCCAAAATTGTCTAGCAAGAGTAGTTACAAGATCTCCTCGTTTTTCTCGCTCTGTGCCACTTTTGAAGTCTTTGCATTGGCTTCCTGTACGATATCGTATAATATTTAAGATATGTACCATTACATACCAGGCACTGTCCAATAAACAACCATCTTATTTGCATTTATTGCTTACTCCTGTAAGAAAATCTATCCAGCTTCGATCATCTAGTTCTGACCTACTTTTTGTTCCTAGAGTCAACACTAACATTGGAACTAGGGCTTTTTCTGTTGCTGCACCAACTCTTTGGAATATGCTTCCTCTTAGTGTTAGATCAGTTGAAAATATTACAAAATTCCGTCGTCATTTAAAAACATATCTTTACAACCTTGCTTATCCACCGTAGCTCCCTAGCGCCCTGACCCATCTGTTGACAACTGAAAAACTACTTATGGATTTTGAGATTGACCAACCCTTTTGTTTTGATGCGCCTCTGAGCTTGGTTTCCAAGGATTTAGGCGCAATAGAAGTTATCTTGTTATTATTATTATTATTATTTTCGAGACTTCCTTGTAGACGTGGTCAAGCAATTCGGCGATCTCATTGTTTAGCCATTTTTATTTAGTTCCGTGTTCTCCATAACAGTCAATAGACCGCCGTGTGGAAGAGCTGCTTCTCTTGGTCCGCATGGAACTCTTGGCAAACGCATAGTCGAGTAATGAGAGCGCTGGGTTTGGTGGTATATACCAACTTGACAACAACATCAAGATATGCGCTTAGCTCTGGCCGGACTGCCTCTGCTGCGAGAGCGCATTGGTCGATCATGCAATGGAGTATTTTTGAATGGTGAAACGTAGCATCTCCTTCATTCACTCGGGAAAAGCGGCTAAGCATGACCGGTGTGTGATTATAAATGGACTTCAGTGGTAAATGGAACTGTTTATGTGTCTAGTGATTTAAACATTGTAGGCGTGGTTCATTGATGTCTGTAAATAAAGAATGTATTATTATGAAAGGCACAATCATGCCCAGGATTTTTTTAATCAATGTTAAATTAATAACCGTAATAAATACTGAAATGTTCATTGCCGATTTCCACAGTATGGTTTAGAATCGTTTTTTAATAGTTCTGGATTGTTTTGTTTGTTAGAGCGCGTACACCAATTGACCACTTCCAACTCACTCAGCACGGTAAAAAAAAATGTACAGACTCGTTTTCAACACCGAGGTAAATGGACCCCCGGTCCATATATACGGCGGGGGTCAATTTACAATACCACACCGGCGCACTGGTTATCTGGGAGTGGTTGTTGGAGACTGATAATTTGCTTTATTTAGGACTGAGGAAGTGGACGTTCCTTTGTTGGCGAGGAACGCGTCAAACAGATGCGCGAACCAGTTCATCACCGTCCACGATGACCATTTCGGTCTGCTTCATGTTAACTTAACATGGCAACACCAACAACCCCCTTGTATCATTCACAAAATACTCCCCTCTCTCTCACTATCTCTTTCCCTCTCCCCTTCTCTCTCTCCCCCTCTTTCTCACCCCCCTCTCTCTTCCTCCCGCTCTCTGTCTCCCCCCTCTCTCCACCACACACGCACACGCACGCACGCACGCACACGCACGTACACGCACGCACGCACACACACACGCATGCATGCACGCCCACACATACACAAACACGCACACACACACACACACACACACACACACACACACACACACACACACACATACACACGGCAATAGTAATGCCTCAAGATTATAAACTTACTACAAGTGGTGCTCCACAAAACAAAACACTGTACTACTTCAGATGTTTGGCAAACGACGCGCATCAGCTGATCGGAGCAAAGTACAAGCACAGGCGGGCAGTGGGAATCTGAGCAGTGGAATGACAAAGGTGCTCGGAATGTGCATCTTAATTCCTAACCACTCTCGTCCTGGATACACAACGAGACAAGTACAGTATACGTCTGGATCGAATCTACCAGTTAGTTGCATCTCTGACAAACATTATATTTATCATTATTATATAATATGGTTTATTATTTAGCTCAGTTAACTTGATTTAACTGATGGTGAAATTTCTTAATTAAATAATTTATGAGTTTTAACATTGACGTTAACTTGTTTATTTGATCTGCTGATAGTTACACATCTGGATTATTATATTTATTTATTTATTCCACAATTGAATTGTGTCCTACTTTTTATTGGTATTAGTTTTATATACAACGGCGGTTACGATCGCAAAACGACTGTGACGACGACGACGGTGGCGATGACGACGACGCCGAAGCCGACGACGATGGCGTCTGCTCCGACGGCTCCGACGACGACGATCGCGACGATGACGATCGCGACGACGACAGCAAAAACGGGTCGTTCCACATATTACGGACAATAGAAACTATGTCGCCGAAATATTGAATTGTCAGACATACGTTGCTTCCGACAATTTGTAACGAACCCCCCCCCCCCCCCCCTCCCCATCATATCATGAAGTTTTCTATATATCATAGAAATGCAATAGAAAGAGGCGAGAGGACCTTGGCGGCTGGGAGAAGGTAGACAAACAATTCTGCAAAGTCAGCGTATTGATATATTGTTGACTAAAGTCTGATCAACCAATTGGCGATGTATTTGAATACGGTAGTTATTTTGAGAGTTATTTTTCTTTTTTCATTGGACTCATTGAGTTGTCAGTTATTCCCCGTGTGTCGACACTGTTGCGCTGAAATTAAATGATCATGGGAACGAGTTTAAGTTCAAACTAATGTAACGGTGACAAGTGGCGCTCCTGGTTTGTTGCCACACGTCTGGATGTAAGCTATTGTTCATTATCTTTTAGACTACCATCGTGGCCTGTGACTTTAATCTTAATTTTATATAGAACATTAATGTTATCTGTTAATTTCCGCTACGTACCTTTAATGGGTCTGCGAAGTCAGGGATCGTTTTGAATCCTACAGTAATTCCGGTGCAGGTGCCGACGATGATGAGAACGACAACAATGACAACGGCGGGATATCGAGTCAGGAACCGAATGTACCTGAAAGTAAACCCGTCGATTATTCTTCGCCATTCCAAAGTAGGTCATTATATATCGGTTTGGTATTTTTATTTATCAGTAATGCTAATCGTGTTGATCTGTTTCTGCTGTGCCTAATAAAATATAATATTATTGCTATTAGCAGTCAGGCAAGCGAAAAGACGTATGCTGGAATACGCGTACATATAATGTATGTCTAGTCAGATTCTGAGATATTAAAAAATTGTTAATACATAAATCCAATGCAGAGACAGATTACATGGAAAGTAGAAAATGTGTCATTATTAATGTTGGGAACACCTTTGCTTCGTTATTAATCAAACCTAACAGTGGGTGGGCCACTCCACCCAGAGTGTAGAAACGACACGTTTTATTCGATTTCTTTCTACAACACCTTCGCTACGGCGACTCTTCTTCGCTCCAGTCTCTGTTAACCAACCTTGTTGTTCTCCTGTCTGACAGAAACTCAAAATTTCAACTATCCAGTCTCCCAGTCACTGCTGGCAATGCCCTGTTTATTTATAGCCACTGTCACTGCACCTGGCTTATCACCTGACAAGCTGCATTGCACTGAGCTTTGTTGACCTGCAGGGACCGTTTCACTAAGATATTAAGCTCTTAAGGAAAATCCATCCTAGAACAGACTCTGACGGAAAAATCAAGGAGTATTTTCAAAATGCGTTTCACTAACGTGATCGTTAAATTTAACTTAAGGCAAAGAGCGATATGTCCATCACGATAATCGATAATCTACACAGTTGGCACAATTTGGCAAGAGATTAAACAGTGTTTGAAAGTGTTTGAAAAGTCGGCCCAACAACCATTTGTCAGCAAGATATGACTTTGTATTCACTGTGTGAAGAATTTAAACGAAATCTTGCAGAAGCCGCCGACATATTACAAGGGACACTATTTCTGCATCACACACGGTGCAATGTTTTGACATGACGCGAGCGCACGTAGTTTTGACGGGAGCGTCGTTGTTGATAATATTCTGTTGACAAGAGCGTAGTCTTAGAGAGCGCCAACAACTTAAACCGAAATTGTGCCGTCGAGTTTGATTAACAAATATCACAACACCCTTGACCTTCGCAAAGCCGTAAAAACTACGCACACGTCAACCGGTCACGACGCTAATGTCGTGTAACCAAATCATGCTTTAGCAAACGATTAATCGTTGACATTTAGAAGACTTATTTGGCTGTGAACAACTAGTTCTCTGCGTGATTGAAAGTGGACCCAAATTAAAACGCAGTTAATAAAATTTAGCTGATTATGATAGTTAAAGAGTGGTATAACGTCGTCTTAGACTTAGAAATTGGCATTTTTAGGACCATCTTTATGGACTGTATCCAGGATGAATTGTTGGTGAAACGCAGTTTTTCATTTCGGGCTTAAAAGCTCTTAAGAATGTTAGTGAAACGCCCCCCCCCCCCCCCCCCCCCCCCCCCCCCAGATCGAGTCTGACTCAGTTGGTGTAATGTATACACTGCAGTCGGGGTGAGTCGGGCATACGGACCGTCCGAACTGGGTCGGTCTGGTCTGATCTGAGTGGGTCGTGACAAAAGTGCTAGTGTATATCGGGCTTTGTTGCCTTTAATGACTGACTTACCAATTCGGCCTTGGGGGCTCCACTGCGGTTGGTGTCGCGCTGGAAACATTCTCGTCACTTCCGTTGCACTTATAGTTATTGACTCTGCTAAGATTGCCACCGTCAGCTTCGGATATGTTCAATACAGCGCCATTTTCATGTTGTAACGAAATCGGAGATTCAACTTCGCAATTATTTGTACAAACTGTGCCGTCTTCGATTGATTGAGCCATGACCTTGTATCAAAAACCAACGTGAAACGTCTGTGTTGGAATACTGTCATAGTTAGTTCTAATATATAGTGCGTTCTGTTTCCTGCTTCCGGTGTTCAGTGACAATCCGTAGTCCTTGTGTTGATCTGCAACGCACACATGTATATCTACTAAATGCATTACCAACAAAAAAGTAGGTTTACCTACAGGTAAGTTTTATTCCAGCCGGTAATACGTAGCTTACAAACTACACGTGCATTGCCTTTAATATAGAGTACATCTCACGTAGGCAAACGGTAATATTATAGTAAATCTTTAGTATGTAGACCTTTCTGTATGGGTCCCCGTGACTGTGCTCCCCATACCATTTTTAATGTGCTCCTGTGACAGGTGTTGTGAAGTTACGGTGGCGAGGTGACAACATAGTTAACAGCACCCCACCCCACCCCACCTCACCCCCACCCCGTCTTCCGATGTCACAGTCAAGCCAGCCGACCCAGTGCAAGAAGCTGACGAAGAGCTGAAAGGGTTGCGCTACAGCTACGAAAAAGTACAGAGATTTTTTGAGAAAAGATTTGTTTTACAAAATTCACATATTCTGACATAAGTGCATTTGAGTAGGCAGATTTCCACGTGTGATTGTAGAAGGAGTTGACTGTAAAATGGTGGATTTTGAGATGGTTTGAATAAGCGGAAGGATATTTTGCAGTTATTTGCCTGTTTGACCCTTTTATTTGTTGGAGTAATGCTTGCCGGCATTCGTAAATATTGACGGGTGTCACACATACAGGCATTTTACGAGAGCTAGAAATATGCATTTTAAAAATCTATCAGCATGTCAATGAGATGATGGTAACAGCAGGTGAGAAGTTTAAGACATTTTGTAGGTCACGTTTTCTTATAATCAGACAAAACGTTAACACGGTCGCCAATGGGAAAACTAACTGTATACTGAGCCATGAAGGGCTCAGCACACTGTTAGTTTTCCCATTGGCAACCATGTTAACGTTTTGTGTGATTATTAAGAAAACGTGACCTATAAAGTTTCTTAAACTTCTCACCTGCTGTTATTATTATCTCATTGACATGCTGGTCGAGTTTAGTCAAAATGTAATATTTCTAGCTCTCGTAAAATGCCTGTATGTGTGATACGCATAAATATTTACGAATGGATGCAGGCAGTAATCCGGCTAAAGGGTCAACTAGCCAAATTGCTGTCAAATACCCTTCCGCTTGATAAAATCAGCTACCAATGCAACATTTTACTGTCAACAGCTTCTACAATCACACCGGGAAATCTGACTACTCAAATGCACTTATGTCAGAGCAGGTGCATTTTGTATAAAAAAATCATTTCTCAAAAATAAATTGCACTTTTTCGTCTGTAACCAAGCCGGACGTCAAACAATGACCTGACCCCAAATAGACATGGTGATTTTGGAGAAAAATGTCGAAAATAACACGCTTTGTAGGCACCCATGTTACAAGCACTTTTGGTAATCCCTCCACGTGTTTGTGTTTATGCACATTTCAAAGGTGCCGCCAAACTTGGCAAGGCACCAGAAAAATCAGCACTTCGCTGTTGGACAATTTGTAATCCAGCACAACGTTCTCAGGTGGCACTATGAACTCCTGATACAGTTTTCCAGAAAGTCCAATAAGTGTTTTATAAGAACATTCAATACAGCCAGGTGTTACGTTACATTCAAATGTGTATTGATTTGTTGACCTTGTGCCCGATTTACAAAGGTAAACGTCAACAAAAAGTCACCTTAGGGTGTGAATTCCTCAAAGGCCAGACGTCTCAAGCAGTTCAATTACATAATATTACACAGCTTAATTAGCAGACATTCAGAAAACAATAACACTTGCTTGATTGGCCAGAAGGTCCAGTCAGTAGACAGATCTGATAAAAGGCTCGGGTTATGGCCGACTCCAGCTAATCACTGTCGTCAGACTTCATTAGGGTAAATGTCAACATATTTACGTGTGTTTAATTAGCTGAAGTAAACAAAAAATGATTGATGAATCACCCTGCTGCAATGTTATTGGTTCATTTTCATTCAGATTTTCAAATTGAGGCTTAACTAATCCTTTGGTTTGGGTGCGCCACTGAGCTCGGATTGTCTGAGGATATTGGCGCGTAAGAAGTTATGTATTATTATTATTATAACTACTGGCATACGCACCCCGCCCCCCTTATAAGACATGTATTCCGTCACTGTGATTTCGACTTGCAGACTGATGAGAAGTCTGTAATATCCAAAAACGGTTTGTCCCATTTAACTGTAGTTTTGCCATACACGTATTTTCAGTAATTGCTTCAAGATATTTGAAGTGGTCCTGACCCCTGAAGATACACCGGCGCGGCGGCGAAAAATTGTCAACAGCACCTACCCCCCCCCCCCCCCCCCCCCCCCAATTGTCAACAGCAATCCCCCCTTTAAATGTTATCAGTCGAGCCGAGTCAGAGAAGGCTGCGAAAAAACAATTTAGTTCGGCCGTCAGAGAAGGTGTGCCCCCTTTGACCCCTCTCTGGACACGCCCCTGACGCGTACGCTCCAGAAATAAAACAAATTCAGAAACCAGTTGCATTCACACGCATGTACACTATCTAATACATGGCATGAATACAAAAACGTACATACGCGCACACCAGACACACACAGACACACACACACAACACACCACACCACACACAAAACCAAACACGCACACGCACACGCACACGCACACGCACACGCACACGCACACACACACCTACTTGTCCCCCGAACATAGCACCCGTTCTGTTGTCGCCTGAAACTATCGACGACGTAAAACTGACTCGCACTCTCCGATATCAGCGACCGTCAGTTCGACCGCCACGGTTATACCTGCTACTGGAGCGACGTGTATCGATGCCAGCAATTACACTAAATTATGTTGGCTCTCTCACCTGTCCGCTATGTACGGCGTATTGACGTGACGTGACGTGACTCGGTTGCGGCTTCGGTGGACTAAGAGTGGACACTCAGTGGTCAGTTATGTCGCCACTACTGAGGTTAGATTTACGGAAATGTTACGTGTTCAGGTATACCGCCTTAGCACTCCCTGATCATTATGATCGGTCATACCTGCCAGTCACACACACAAACAAACACGCACAGGTTGCACGTCAGCGAATCTAAGTAGTGAAAAACAGCCCTTGTCTCTGGCGCTGCTACGGTGATAAATACTTCTTTGGGTCAATTGTCAGGCGGCGCCCTGAGCGGTGGCTTGGTTACTGTCGCGGTCCGCAAACACACTGCGTTGTTGCAAGCTGTAGGTATACATTTCTCTCCGTTTTGTCATGCTAATTTTGCCTTTGCCCGAGCGCTGTCTGTTGCACTTGCGTTGTAATTATCTAACGGTGTTTGCGTTGACCCAACCAGATCAATTATTAATTATTTAGTGTCATTTGTTAAAGGGATTCTTTGTAAGCTAATATGTATATATTATTACATGTCTTGTTCTGTATCACGCCCTGTATCATGCCCCGATGTATCTGTATCAGCCCAAGTCCGAAGGACGAGGGCTGTTACAGGTACGAGGGGCATGATAAAGGGCGTGATACAGAACAAGACATGTAATAATATATTTATCACATATCTACAACAAAAAGCTTCTTAAAATTAATTAATTCATTTAATGCGAATAATAACAGTTCAAACAATATGAGATCATATTTAAAATATTGTATGATACATTTTGGCAACAGAAGTTCTTTTAATGAAAAACAACATCCTTATTTCGATCCAGTAACAAACTGTATGGTAACGGCTCCATTAAAAGTACAGTTCTGTATAACAGGAAAGCGAGGGATGAAATTTGTGGGAGAAGTCGAAAGATCCATGAATGGGTCATTGGCAACACTGCTCTGTATCTGACCTCATGTCAGGAGCATGTTGCCATGACAACATGATATGTCTGTTTCTCATTGACTTAGACACTGCTGGGGAGCCTGCTTATTGGCTCCCTGAGCAGGGCGATACGGATCAAGACTTTTAATTAGTGTTTCTATATCGCCCTGTAAATCGGTTTGTATTGCCCCAGAAATCTGGGAAATGACCAATTCTCAAATGATACCTATATAAAAGCAATATTTTATCAACCCTGAGAAAGCTTGTATCACACATGTGCTCAGTTGCATGTATGGGGCAGCTTTTGTTGTAGATGTGTGATAAACATATAGAGGCTGTGCGTGTGACGTCACCATTTTTGCGGTCTGCCATCTTGGAGTACAAGCGCTGGAGTACAGACCGCCCCGCGCGCACCCGCATTGTGAATGTTCACTGATGCAGTAAATCTTTTCTTTTCATCGTTACACCGTTATTCGCGAAGGATGGTAAACTTTTGTGGAGTATTTGCTTGCGGCAAACGAGCTGACAGAGACAGTCATTTGTCGTACTTCAGACTGCCCACAATTCGCCATACGCAGGGGGAACAAACTCGACAACTTTCGGAGGAACGACAGCGTGTCTGGCTTTCCAACATAGGCCGGTCAGACATTAAGCCGTCCAACTACCCATACACTCGTGTATGCTCGTTGCACTTTGTGACTGGTAAGTAAGATTAATGTTAAGGCCGTGTAAATTATTAAATGTTACATACATAAAATGAAGTCAGGTTTATGTAACTAACAGCCTGTCTATCTAACAATAACAGCCTGTGACTGTGTCGGCCATGCCCATGGCATGGGCATGGCTTTGCCTATCACCTATGGCTATGCTATTGGCTGTGTTGTGCCATAAATTCCATAGCAACCATAGCCTATGTAATTGATTGACTAGCAAATTTATAAACATAGAATTATACACTTCTTTATTAATACAATATAATAAAAAATATAACATTGACTGAGTAACACTAACATTTTATACAGTAAAATACCTGCTGACAGTTTTATGGATGTATTAGTCACAATTTGTATTGTGTATCAATGCTACAGTGGGTTTTAAGCCATAAGACAATTTCAATTACATATTTATTAAATATTCTCAGTGCATGTTTTAATGTGTTTTATATATTGTTTTGTAGGCAAGCCTGCCAGTTTGTATGACAAAACAAACTGTGACTGGGCACCCACCATAAACCTTGGCCACGACAAGCTCAAGCCGTCAGATGGAGCAACCAGTTTGTCACGATATGAGCGCAAAGTTGATCGTGCTGCTAACAGAGCTCGCCTAGACATGGCCAACACACTACTGTCCATGCAGACCTCCTTAGTGGAAGACCGGGCACATGATGTAGTACCACCAGCAGCGGGCGATGATACAAAAGAGTGTCAGACTGATATGAGTGGGGATGTGGTGCGTGGAATGGAGGAAGAGATGAGGAGGCTGACGCTAGAGAACAGCAGCTTAAAGCTGGAGTTGGCATCTGCAAAGTTGACTGAGTGCAGCTTAGCCGGCAATGACAACAAAGTGAATTTTCTTTCCGGCCTTCCAACTCACTACATCCTCATGCAGCTGTACAACTTTGTGTCACCGCGTCTAGATGAAACACACAGATCATCCCTGATCAAGTTTCAGCAGTTATTGATGACATTGATGAAGCTCCGCCTGAATGTGTCGAATGAACTGTTGGGTTTTCTGTTCAACGTCAGACAGTCGACCGTCTCAAGAATTTTCTTGAACACACTTGATGTTCTGTACGTCATGATGCAGCCACTAATTATATGGCCAGGACGAGATGAGTTGAGGAAGACGATGCCGATGGAGTTCCGGCATTATCTCGAGTCAAAAGTTGTGGTAATCATTGACTGTTTCGAGGTGTATATCGAAACACCATCAAACTTGGAAGCAAGGTCACTGACTTGGTCTTCCTACAAGCATCACAATACGGTGAAGTTCCTCATAGGAATTACGCCACAAGGGACCATTTCCTTCTTGTCGGGAGCTTGGGCTGGCCGAGTCAGTGACAAGTACCTCACCGACCACTGTGGTTTCCTCGACCACCTCCTCCCAGGTGACGTTGTGATGGCCGACAGAGGGTTTGATGTGAATGACAGTGTGGGACTGATGATGGCAACCATCAAAATGCCTGCCTTCACAAAGGGGAAGAGCCAGATGCCAGCAGTCGAGCTTGAACGATCACGAAAACTCGCTCATCTGCGAATCCATGTTGAGCGTGTTATTGGCCTGCTTCGTCAGAAGTACACCTTTCTGGGAGAAACAGTGCCAATTGACTTTCTCTTCGTCAATGACGGAAAAGGAATCACCACGATTGACAAAATAGCCACTGTCTGCTGTGCACTTACAAACTTGAATGGGCCAATCGTTCCATTTGACTAGTGAGATTGCACAATGGTAGGAGATGGCTGTTGTATGTGTGGAATGATATCCAAGAAAAAAGAAAAATACAAAAAAATAGCATGTCTGACATGTCTGCGGTTTTTCATTTCACGTGAAAACCCTAGCTGCACTGATGAGTCCTGGGGGGACGAAACATGTCTGTTTAATATTAGTTGCTGTATAGCACCAGGTAGCTATAATTTTGTGTAAAGACTAAAGCTTCTGGTAAGAATAACATTTACAAATGTTATTATAATTAACTTTTGAATGGAAAACAATAAATGTTTGAAATTACATGTGTAAATAAACATGCTCTAAAAATAAATACACATTTACATTATTTTTGGTTGATATTTTATATATCTGGATTTTAGGTTGAACCTGATTATATCAATATAGACACCAAAAGGAATAATTATTTTTGTGATGAAAGTGGTATGCTGTAATTGGTGTCACTGTGATTGATGTGAATATATATATTGTAATTGCACCTGTCTGTTAGTAACATGTTTCGTCCCCCCAGGACTCATCAGTGCAGCTAGGATTTTCATGTGAAATGAAAAACTGCAGACATGTCAGACATGCTATTTTTTGTGTTTTTTTCTTGGGCATTCATTATTCAGCGTTTCTCCATTCTCTGTTTGCGTTTGTTCTTTCGGCATTCAGGGTAAAACCACTTTCCCTTTGGTTCCGACAGCACACCCACACACATGTAGTGAAACCATTCATACTGACAGCTGTCACTGTCACAGGCCACCATCTCGCCACACTCCTCCTTTCGGCAGTAACACCACACTGCTTGTACAGCCTCACCAGTGTTCACAGTGTCCGAGTTCACAGCACAGCCAACCAGGGGTGGACGTGTGTGGCATTTTCCCAGCAGTTCAGGTAGCACACCTACTCGGAAGAAGTGTCAGGCTTTTGGTACCATCTCTTCCCAGAGAATGTTATCCTTGTAGATGCGCTCGCAGTGATAGGACCTCTGTGTCCACACAACAAAGTCTCCATAGCTGTGCTCACACACAAACAGCTGACACTGTACCTGGTAGTAGTAGGCATGTCCTTTTTGTAAGTGTAGGGTGCCATCTGCATTCTTTGCCAAACATGTGGCGCCTTCCTTTACCTCACTCAGGACCTCGTCACGCACGAAGTAGGGGCACTTCACCTCGAGACTGCCTTCCCCACAGCAGTCACATCGGACGACTCCATCGGGAGAAGCCCCAATCTCTGGATATCGGTTGTGGATGACTAATCCAGAGTCCCGCATGGAGAAGTTGGCATGCCCGGTCATAGTCTTGCGATAAGCAGCCTTCGCAACGTTCTCATGCTTGATGCCCCATCGTATGGCTGGTGTGGTCAGGTGTCGATCCGGGTAGCAGATGTCCTTGATCGCACTTGGTGCTGGTTGAGAGGGGTCGGTGTGGCACACTTTGTGAAACCTTGATGCAGTCACCCTGCCAGCCCTGAACTTTGGCCACAGTCGTGAGTTGGCCTGAGCCCTTGTCGCCATCTCCACTGCCTCCGCCTGTTGAAGTGTGACAGCCAACGTGACAGACGAACACTTCTCCAGGACGACATGGAACGGCTGTTTGTACAGCTCATCCTGGAACATGTCCGAAAGCACTGCTGGAAAATTTACCTGGGCCTGTTTGGGAACAAACCCATCACTGTGCGGAGGCAGAAGGGACAACACAACAGGCTTTGTGTCATCCAGGCTAAGTCCACGGAAAAAGCTGTCAAGCTCAGCATGACTTGGTGCGGCGATGTTCTTTGGTTGACGAACCCGAGACGAGACTGGCGACCCACTGGCAATGGCTTCGTCCAGTTGCTTTTTTTTGGTCAAGGCTGACGTGAAATCGATTTCACCAACCTCTCTGTAACGAACCTCTCGGTGAGTTGCTGGCAGCAGCCAATAAGCTGGCTCTTGTGTCACAGTCTTGCTGTCACGGATCTTCACGGTAGTATCCACCGCAAAGAGAAGTGTGGCGATGTGAGTGCAGGCCTCACCCAACCCAGCCATGCAGTCACAATGGGCGGTGCAGACAGTCCCAGCTTTATTTGCGATGATCCATGGCTGCAATGGCTTTTCGCGAAGTCTCTGCGAATGAAGTACCTGTCAAACAGTGTAAAATTTTAGTACGGTGCAAACAAAATTTAGAATTGTTGACAATGTTATACATGCCAAAATTAGGGCCTTAAAATACATAAATATATAGCTGTAAGGACTTAAGTCATGGTTATACTTACTTATCTTCTGCATAACAAAGTTGATGCATAAAGCAATTAATAATAAAAACAGTACTTAATAAAAAATATATCCAGCCTTTTATGCTTATAAATATAGGGACCTACTATTTATAGTTACACAATAGCCATAGGCATAGCCCCATAGGAAAAAGGGCATAGCCATAGGTATAATTGCATGCACATATTTTATTGCAATTAATTTTATAGTCATTCTCATTAAGCTATTGTAATATTATTAATAGGGGGACTACCTACTTATCAAAACTAGATGTCTAAATTTACTGAAATCAAAGCTTACTTTCGCTCGTACAATGTGGTAGCCATTTTTCACAAAAACCGCCACATCGCTTATCCATCCTGACGTCAGCTGGTTGTACGCCTCTAGGCTCTTCCACGCCTTCATGTCTTCCATGGTGTAGAAAGATTTGTTAAAAATCAAGTAGTTCACTATGTCTGGGTATGATACAGCTGGGAAGCATGCTTCCTTCTTAGACCATGCCGAATTCGGCAAAGAATACGGATCAACGCTATCAACGATTCGTAACTTATCTAAATACCTCTGCTTTGTCAACACATCTAATGTGTCAACGTACGGAACTTTAACTGTCTTTGAAGCCATACTGCGCGGTGCAACGACAAAGAAAACAATTTAGCGGCTCAGTGAACACACACAATGCGGGCGGTTGCGAACGGTTCGCTTGTACTCCAATATGGCCGCTGGGGGTTGTGTGCACGCATAGTGCTGACGTCATTAGACACCCTCTATAATATACAATTGTGTTTACTTGTTGCTAGTTGCAACGTGGATGATTAATTCTGCAGCCCGAGTATAATGAATATTCATGCACGCGCAGTGAACCACAGAAAGACCGTTGACGTCACACACGCAGCTAACAACCACTGCTTGTGGGACTTCATTTACATGGAATATCATTTCGCTTGTTATCCTCCTGGCTTTTCTGACTAATTTCCCGAAAAAGCAAAGCTATCAAGTATCCCCTATAATATCCTAGTTCGTTGGTGCACTTGTGCTACTTCGTTTTGTTGAAATTAATAAACAAACTGCGAACTATTTAGAATTTGGTTTCGAGTCGAACTAGCAACACTTACTTGAACATGGACATGCACCTGGAAGTGGAAACTTCGTATAATAGTATCGTGTTCGCGAATTTGGGCGAGGCTGACCTCTGGTTCTCAAGATTGATGCCTCGATCAAGCCGTTTTTTGTTGATAATAGTGTTCGCAAGTGTTTATACAACATGTTCTTATTTTATGGCATTTACGCCGACGATGGGACATCCCCGGACATATGCCACCGACGCAGCGAAAAAAGGCCAAATTACGCAGACAATGACAATATTCGCGCCAGACGGTTTATTTGGGAAAAACTAGTATGGATTTGTGGAACGACACAAGACAACTGACAAGTCACAAAAAAACAGCTGGAATAAGACTGGTCTAAGAACAGACGCTGCGTTCGCAAAACTTCTTCTAGACAGGTTAGTAATTTCAAAGTAGTGAGCCTCAGCCACGCATATATATTCATATGAATATAATATTATGTTGCTTATTATGTTCAGAAAACCACCACCCCTCAATACTGTGAAAATGTCCATCACAATAACTAATGAATAAGTGAATAACATGTATCGATAGCTTGCGACTGATTTATGCGAGAGAGCAGAGAATTACCGTTACTATACAAAGCATTGCATCCCATGTTTTGTTAAGATACAAATCCTTTTGTACATGTAAATTATAGAAGTTCTGTTTTTAGTTTGGTCTTTCAAGAAGAAAAAAAACATCTAAAACACTACAATTTATCAATAACATGCATTTTGTAATTTATACTTCTACATTCATACATTTTGTAGAAAAATGTTTTAAATTTATTTTCTGTTTCATTTAATTAATTAACTTCATCTTACTTTGCGACAGTTGCGTGATTCAATTCAAAAACAGTCAGGGTTGACAGCTAAGTTTCTGACAGGACAGTTTACAAATTGTTTGCACGTTGATGACACTGAAGCCACAGAGGCTTCGCTTCATGGAACATACTTTCCCAGTCAGAAACCTCTAGTTAATAACCACAGTTGCAAGTAGTTGAAAGGCCAATATTATCATTTTTTGTGTGTTAAATCAAGCCAGGAAATCCATAATAAAATGCCTTTGTTGCTCCCATAAGAGACATGACTAACAGCTGGAATCTTCTTCTAAAGACTTACAGTGGTAATCCACTCTCTGAGAAAACAGTAGAACTTTGTGGACACTGCCAGGGGTTCAACCACTACCAGCCAAATGTCCTCCTCATTAATTAGCAGTGTTAGGTGAATGACACATAGAGATCACAATTAAGGCATTGGGTATTTTGCGTGGTTTACTATTGAATTCCTCAAGCTTTGTTTTGTTGAACTATCAGTGAAAAATGGCAAAACTTTTTATTTATATATTTTTCGAATAAAATTACTTTGTGACTTTATTTCCTGTAACCTTCTTTCCAGCCCATCTATGTTCTACCTGTACTTAGTTAATAAGTTGACACTTGTAAATTGTCCATTTGTTTGTTATGTACTACACTTTTACTATATATATACAATAATAACTTTGCCACTCTCATATCATTGTAATTTTTTTCACAACTGGGCAAATGAATTTTTCACACTTGACTGCTGAGCAAATGACCATTGGACAAGACCGTGCAACATATTTTTTACCTGTTAATGAAATTAAAAAGTTTACAAGTTACATACCACACACACACATATATAATATTATATACTATTATATATATATATATATTAACAGGTATTAGTGCTGTAAAACCATGTTCATTTTCACAAATAATCTGACTCATTCAATAATCCAATTCATGACTTTGTTCAACAGCTTCAACACAAAGGTGTGAACTACCTCAACACCACTGCAGCTGTCACATATGACAAGATCTGTGGTGGCTCTATCAAGCATCAGTGGTCATAGCAAAGGCAGCTCAGGTGTCCAGTTACTTCCTGAGGTTGGATGCAGCTCCGGACAGTTAGAATAAACGTAAGTATTAATTGATGCTGCTAAGCAAACGTGATATATA
The DNA here is from genome assembly GCA_963995525.1 of Escarpia spicata. Classification (NCBI taxonomy): domain Eukaryota; kingdom Metazoa; phylum Annelida; class Polychaeta; order Sabellida; family Siboglinidae; genus Escarpia; species Escarpia spicata. The sequence continues at coordinate 10,263,080 of OZ023212.1, forward strand.
AATATATATATATAAATCATAGCATAATAATTGGAAGATATGCAAACATATGTGATTGGTTTTAACAATTATGTTTTATTCTGACCAATGTTATGTGGGTACATCATCTTTGGTTGATAGGGCTTTTGTGAAACTTTCAGTTACATTGTACATTTCATTTGCAGTTCACTTTTGGAACTTAATGTTATATTTATTTAATTTGGAATATTTCTGTTACAAACATAAATTTGTATATTATACAGTGCAAGTAAATACACATGAAACAGTATAGCCAAGCCTCAATGATGATTGTACTTTCATAGTAATCATGCTTATGCAGTGGCGAAAATGTTTCAATAGCAACTCCCCCCCCCCCCCCCCCCCCCCCGTCTTCCGATATCACCACTCCAGCCAAGCGGCTGAAGTTATAGTTATGGCGGCTAGGTAGCGACAAAATTTAGACTACACTATTTGGTTCGTCTGCCAGTGGAGGTTTTTGGATCCAACCCTGTATGTGATAGTTTTGTTTGTCTGCATGAGGATTTTGCAGTAATGGGTGTCAACGTTAAATTGCATATTGTTGTTAGAAATGCATGTGAATTAAAGTAAAGACAATGTAAATTTAAAACATTTTATTGAAACTATTTGATGAGATCATGAATGCAAAATTATGAAAAGCACAATACAACTACAGGTACAATCATTGCACTTGATGTGTATAATGTAATAATTTTTAGAACACATACACATAAAATGCAAAGCAACAATAGAAACAAAAATTAGGAAGAGGTTGAAAAAATTTCAGGTACATATAACAAAACAAACAGTTACTTTTATCACAATTCTTTGTTACACAAAAACACACACTAGTACATGTGATATCAAATGTTAGTTGTATGTTTACAACTCACAAAATTAGTGACTAAACAATTATGTGTATTTACCAAGCTTTAATATTTAATGCCCATAAAAAATGTAAACTAATGAGAAAAAATTACTTAGGAAGATGGTTAGTTGAACAAATTTAATATGTACATATCAAATTAAAATAACTGTTATGATTTTTTGTAAAAAAAACATCAATAGGATATAAACTTCAAAACTGTTGTAGTTTGTGCAATGCTTGGTTTGTTTACAACTCGCCAAAAATAATGACTAGACTAGACAGGGTCATCGCCATGTGACTGAGAATTACATGTACAATCGCTACATTTATGCAAGCAACAACACGGAGACAATATAGATATGAAAAAGGCCAAATGGATGACGTTTGTTTATTATGGGTAACCAGTGTATAGGCCTTTTTGGCACACTGTAATATTTAAATAAAAGAAATGTGGACTCTACAACCCAATGCCAGGCCTGTGACTGAGCCCATACTAGTCTCCTGAGCATCAGGCTGTTAGAGCCCACATTTCAACATATAAAGCAGCAGTGGTATTCCTAGAACAATTGAAAGGAATGACATGTAATCACAGCAGAGCTTGTTATGTGTAGTTAATTTTAAAGCCAACATGATTAACTAAGCCAACATGATTAACTAAAAAGTGCCTTTCTGAATATCACGCTATCTGCTGCCAAAAACACTAAATCTAAAATTATAATAATCCCAAATGTGGGGGTATTTCGCCACAGGTCACCGAACATGTGACCCCCCCACATAAACAACATTTCTCCAGTTTACTCAGCTGTATGAAGAGTACCGGCTACAGACGGTGGATATTTTTGTATGAATAATCTTCGCATATTAATTTCAGTGTGGCTGAATTCTTCCCACATAAGTCAAGATGGTGTTTTCGATTTAACAGGTCTGCCAGGGAGTAAAGTTTAAAGCGCTTTGAGTAATCCTGAGGACTGGATACTACACCATATCAGAACTAAACTTACTCAAGTGTTGTTTAATTATCATGCAAAATGAAAATTAATGTAAATTATTTGTGAAAATATAAAACAGTGATAAAAATAATCATTGAGAAAAATGATACATGGCATGAAAACATAACAGTCTTCGTGATACATAGTTAATTTAAACAAGTAAAATGCTGCTGTCAGTGTATCAACAGATTGTTGTTGAAAAATGTGAAAAGGTTTTCAATACTATTACTTCATCACAAATTTGTGCCTGGTGTATGTTGCAAGAACTCAACTGGCTGCCACTGACAAGAAACAATGAAACCCTACCACTGTAACAATTCTGGATAATTAATGTATTTTTTCATGGACACTGCTAAAAGTTATAGTTGAATTGAATACAAATACCTTGTATTATTGACTTTTGATAAATGTGTCATCACATATAAAAATATCATACATGTCAGAGCCATCCTAATTGTCACTTTGTCACCGGTATAGGCAGATGCAGACGTACAGCAAAAAGTCAGGAAGCTTGTATGCAGTACCATCAAAGACAGCGAGACATACAGTGATGTCATCGATATCTAAACCGATGCAGTTCACCGAAGAATGCTCGACACTGAACCTGTCTGACAGCATCGAAAGTTGTTGCCATATCTGCAGACCCTGGCACCCACCATTCCATCACCAACTGCAGAGCTAGTCAAGCGTCACCACATTCTTATGTTAAGCAACCTGCAGTCAACATTGGTTTCCAGTCAGTCAAGCTAACTGACTGACCTGGAAGCCAGTGTACACCCCATCAGCACTGGAGAATCTGTCACGGATTCAACAAGACACAATTGGGATCACTCAGTGGACATTCATATGACAAACTGTTATTACGCAGCATGTTGCATGGCTGTAGAATCTTGTCCAAGATCCTGGACAAATACAACTGCCCAGTATGCCATATTAACTTGGAGAGCTAGTGGTACTAAACACACTAGTTCAATCTCCTGTAAAAAAAAGCATATATTCAGTAAACAAAAACAGGCATCATAGTAGTGTTGGGAGTAAATAATTATGATGTGTTCATTGTCATAATCGGTATATAATAATGTTTGATGTATGACCTGCAGCATTTCACAAGAAAAAAGGCAGCAAGAAATGTTCTACTACAGCTGCATCTATACTTGTTGATATCTTAGGAACAGTCAGTGTTTACCAGAGTTGTTCCGGGGAAGGGTGGCTTGATACAGCATGCAGACATTAGTGGAATATGCAATTTTTCTATGTGTTCATTGTCATTACATGAATTTAAAGTGTTCAATTTCATTACAGTGACGCCTGATCTTAGTCAATATTATAGACTGATTTGAATTCTGCTAATCACTAAAGCATCAGTAAAGCGCATTTCTATTTTTTGTTTTGTTTTCAGTATACAAATTCATGTCAGTGTCTGCCATGTGTAACTACTATGCATATTCATGTTTGACATTTTAAGCCTGATGTTGAATGGTCAAGGTGAATGTTAGAAATGACAGAATGAGGTGTTATTGTGATGCTAACAATATATTTTCCTCATCAAGTATTCAAAGGTTCATAATACGTATGTCTACCTTATTCAAGAATGACTAATTTATTTTATAAACTTTCAGAGTCATCGCCATATGCTAAATACTGTTTAAAGGTGTATTAATATGTCTGTTTTGATACACCTGTGGGTATAATATACAAGTGCAGAAGTCAATCTAGTTTTCTATGCCCAAGATGTTATTATTTAAATGTGTATGAAAACAAATGTGGTATATTTAAATGTGCACATTAAAATTTGTTGATAACTTATACGTGGTTGATTGTTATAAATTTGAAATTACCTGGATTGATCAAATGCGGGCCTGCCGCAGATTATGTATCGTCCCTGTGTCTGCCTGGCCCGGGTGACCGCCTCTAGCTCCTCTCATTCTCATTCATGGGTTGCAGTGTTGTCTCTAGCAATATCATAATTCATGTTATATTGTTATGTATTCATATATTGCTTTGGTAAGAATATATACATATATTGGTAAATACATAAGAATAGCCGGCATATGTCAGTTGAAAGGTATCACAGGATACCAATTAATGCATTACATACACTATAGCCAGGCATCAAGGACCCCAATGGAGACAAGTGTGTGCATTTTCTTGTGTAATCCTTGTATATGGTGTACTCTAGGTGTTTTTATATTTTATGTATTTACACGTTTACATTTTTATATTGAATAAAATCATCACCATAATGCTTGTCATATAAAAATCTAAATTATTTTGCATAAAATACAGTGCAAATCAACAATATTCTGCAGTAATAGTATCAAAAATATGAGTCACAAAAAATGTTTTAATAATTACGATCACCAACATTACGGATGCTCCCTGACTAAGTTACTCGCACGAACAACAGGGGCCTGCTGCCAAAGCAATGTTACTTGTCATTTCGCACCATCACGTCATCTACTCTCAGACTCAATAATTATGTATTGTCGGAATAACAGCTTATTAACAACATCCTGCGTAACCAAATACAATACATATGAAATATTAGGTACCAAATATTATGCTCGTTGTCACTCTCTGGCTGATATGGTGACTGTCTTACTGTCTTAGACTTTTGAGTTAGAACAAAGTCAGCCTCGACAGGCTCGAGTCGAGTGTAAACGTTCGCAAGTTACAATTCTCGTTGAATTAATACACGGCTAAGCGTTCTTGTTGCTAACTGCGATAGTGTAATACGTACCTTCGTACAACCACTTTGGAATTATAATCTTCATCTTGATACGCTAAAGCACGTGTGTGTTGTTATTGTTTTCGAATGCCTGGGATGCCGATCTCGCGTAAAGCACATGACCGAAGTGGCGCAGTAGGCAGACAGCGCAATTGACTTTCGCCAGCGATACTCGCTGTAACGACAAATCTTTTTTTGACAATTAAAAAACAAGTACGCATTTTTGTTTATTAAACCGACTGTGTGTACTTCAAGATAGAAGGACTAGAGGACATGATCTTGCATTAGCAAAGGAGCAGAGTAGATTGGATATAAGACAGTTTTCATTTTCACAAAGGACTGTAAATGAATGGAACAGATTACCTGCTGATTGTGTGGGTGCTAGTAGTGTGAATATGTTTAAAAATAAAATCGACACATACCTCAGACGGGCGGGATACACATAGATAAAAGGGTCGGACTCTCGATCAGCCAAAGGCTTCCTTGTCCACCTGCTACGTAGAATTAATTCTCTGGGTGGCAATCTTGTTAAATCTTGTTAAATATATTCACACATTACACATATGGACATAAAAGAACCGGATTGGCGATGGGCAAACGAAGTGATTGAGCACCTTTAATTACAAGGAACTGACGTGTGTTTATTACGATGTGTTGTACACTTATAATAATGTTCATTATATTGAGTTTGGAGGGGCGGCATATAGCCCCTCACCTTTGATGTCGTAGATTAGCAGTTTGATGCACTGTGTATATATTGTACTGATTGTTTATTTGTGTACAGCAACACTTTCTTGTACACAATTCCTTATATACGGGTACAGTGTATTTTATGGGTATGCATTGATGTGCATACTGATTGGCAATAAAATATGCCCCTTACCAACCTTTTATATATGAATCTATCTTCCTTTATTCCAACATCAAACAAGCTGCGGCCACATTAAATCTACATATATCAATACATAACAAAAACATAAAGACCGTTGACGTCACACACGCAGCTAACAAGTCTGATTCCGAGGTGAGTTGATTCAAGCAATGGCATTGCAACTAAGCAATTTGTAGACATATGTATATTGACAGCTATTTTTATAAGTGTAGGAAGCGTATGCATTGTTTATTTAGTCTGCTATCCAATGCCGTCAGCCGAGTAACGTTTCGATTAAATAGAATTATAACGTCGGCCGACGCGGACGGTTGCAATCGGTGTCAGCTGCCGCTGGGACTGTCACCGAGTCTGTCGAGCCTTTATTACAGTAACTAACATTGCCTTAGGCAAGGGTCTTGCCTTTCTAGTTACTAAAACTGCATTGTCCAGTATTTGACATGCAGTGAACGAAAATGCACACTAAAATATCAGTGTATGCCACCGTAGCAAGAGGATTAACCTGGTCGTCGATGTAATTTGTTTGCCTAAATCTGAGATTTTGGTATGTGTGTCTAAAAGGATCGTGAAGGTGGGCCCAAAGTAGAAACTCCGCCTACGCGGAGTTTTTTTTCGATATATTGTCAGGGTCATTAGTGATTAATAAAACACAATTCTAATGAAATAAAGGCATAGAATTACATGAAATAATCATATTAACAGGATTACCTAATAATTGCGTACATTACAAAGAGATTAAAATTCTCAAAGAATCCCTTTAATACCATTGAAACCTATAGGTCTATGCAGTTGTCCCGGGACCCCGCAATATATTTTGGGGCCTCCACAAAACACCTTTTGGATAATTCTTTAGGATCGAAACGATTTTAGACGTAACTCGATTTATTCAATATAATATAAATTCTAAATGCACAAAAGTCGTCTTTTATTGTGACATCCCTACTGTAGAAAGGAGTAAGAATTACTATGATACGCTACCGGACAAACCACTGCCCAGGGGCCCCACAGTCCTGAATCCGGTGCTGGATAGACATATTAGAGTTAGACAGTTGCAGCCATACATTGTTCGCTCTACATAGTGTTAGGGGTCATCCATTACACTGCCAGTTGGGCCCACAGTCACACTTCCAGTGGAGCTTATTCACTAATTGACACTGGCTGGACGGTGAGACTATTCACACAAATGGCTGTGCCTGTAATTGTCTTTGTCAATTGAGTGAACGTTGAATTGAGCAGAATGGTCAATCTCTAACCAGTGACAGCCGACCAGTGACTATGAGCAAAGAAAGGCATAAAATAACGCCAAATAAAACAAAGTTACTTGAAAGTTAATTAATATTTTGTCAATTAAATTAAATCAGATTAACCTCTTCCAGCAAAGTTAATTAATTACATTAAATTAATTCGTGTATATTCAGAAAGTTAATTAAATTAACAATTGAAATTAACCCGTGGCTGATTCCAGCCAGCGCTACGAAGCGTGACAAAGGTGTGAGGATCTACACGTGCTGTAACCTACTTTATGAATGGCCCTTTATTTTCGTTACCTACAGACCTGTCACGTGTTCTCCAAAAGTGTCGCGCTTAGACAAGTTTAAATGCGTGGACGTTATTTCAAAACAGGCTTTACCGAAGTTGTAATGTACGAATCTAAGAATTGCAATAACTTAACAACACAGGAAAACACTAGTAATTGTACAGTAATTGACGACTGCCGCTGGCGGAGTATCACTCCGGCATGACATGATTGAAGGCTAAACACACAGTACGGTCAATATAGACTTTCTCACTAGCTCACTCACTCACTCACTCACTCACTCACTCACTCACTCACTCACTCACTCACTCACTCACTCACTCACTCACTCACTCACTCACTCACTCACTCACTCACTCACTCACACGGACACACATTCACACGCACGTGCACAAACTCACACACATACACACACCACGCGCGCGCGCGCGCACACACACACACACACACACACATACACTCACACACTGGAGGATGCTCGCATACACTCATTCATTAATTGACTCACTCACTCATTCACTCACTCACTCACTCACCCACTCCAAACATTAATATCACAGACCCATTCAACATAAAAACAATTGGCAAGACGAACGAACTCGAAATGCCGTTTGCAACTACCAATACACACAACTGTTCGTCCTCAATACCCGCAATGATTCCAACGACCGCCCCAGGGAATTACCAATGCTATCCATAATTAAATGTTCACACCTGTCTGTAAGAAAACACAAATAACTATATGTACATAATATTATATACATTCAATGGATGTTCCAGACTTCTGATTAAAAATGAAACAATCAATATAATATTGTATTATTGATAGTAGAGAGGATATTCGCAGCTCTTACACAATACTACTTCGCAAAATCTACAATGTGTACTCATGGGCCGGTTTCACGAAGCCATCAAACACGTTCTTAACGGTAAGATGATTGTCTTATGTCGTGTTCACACAGAAAACCTTAAGAGACTTAACTTTAAACCGGTTCATGACGTACAATTGTTCGCAACGCCGGGCGTCCTTTCTGCAATTGTTCCAAGCAACGTAATTGTTGAACACGTGAAATAAAGTACCTTTACATACATTTACTTACGCTTTGTGTGAACGCAGCGTTAGTAAATTAAGCGTTTTTTTAAATAAGTAAACAGCAGCAGTTACGTTAAATTAGCAATTGCGTAACTAAGAACAATTCATGAAACCGGCCCCTGGTGTGATCACGTCACCAACCTAGAATTGTAGAACAGTCTAACACGAATCTCCACCACCGTGAAACAACTTCGTCTATGTCTGGCAGGGTATGCGATGAACCACGGTGAAAATAGCAAACAGAGTTCTGTTATAGAAACACGATGAACTCTCGGAGAAGATGTCGCTCTAATATGTATCTGAGAGACAGTATTCGCTACGACAATTAGCCAATAGCAACGACGGATTCTTTATCCATGTGACATAATCGGTTTTATATCAGCTTTATTATTCAAATGGTTTAATTTAAAACAAACAGCACATACACAGTATACAGCGAAAACCTCACGAGAACATCGTGATAAGTTGTAACGAGTAGAGTTTTATATAAATAATCCATACGTAACAGCTTTTCTGAAGAGCATTTAGGTAACGGTACTTTATTTGGCAGGCTACGATTAATGGCGCACGCTCTACCAACTATTTTTGCAATTTCGTCGAGCGAGTCCACACGAAACGACGCGTCCAGCGACAGACGTAAAATAGTTCAGTGGTGTACATATTGATTAATCATGACATTACTGTCACAGTGTTACTAAATCATAATATAAGTTTGCCATCACAGAGCACACAACAATGTTAGTCACAGTCTTATTCTCCGATGCTTCTTAGAGTTCATCCATACTTGTTGTGGTCAGAATTTTGTTTGAGCGGCCATTTTATCACGTTGTTAAAATTTACCAGACGGCCATTATAACGAACACATCGGATGCCAGTAAAAGTAATCAATGCTCATTGGTTAATAATTTATGTGAAATTTCAGTACTTTGCTTGATATTAGCATCCTCCATATCATTCATTTATATAGATTAAAGGATAATTTGTGTGAATATACTGTGCAAAGGTACACTGTAAAGGTATACTGTATAGGTAAATTAATATTGTATAAAGAAATTGTGTAAATGAACACATGAGCCAATTCTGGTTGTTGGACTTGTGTTTTTGAGTTCTATTATTGTAAATATAAAAAAACGGGTGAAATCAATAAGTATAATGTGGCGTGGCAATCCACACTCGGTGTTAAGTTGGGAGATGTGATGGGTGCATACATACCAACTCGTTAAGGTAAAAGAGTTTCCCTTATGGGAAACCAGTTCCGTATGAGGTTTAAATGGGGGGTGCAGTATGATGTCTCAAGAGAGGTTTTTTGGGAGCCTGCAAATGCAAGTTGATAAAATAATGCACCTCCAAATCATTGAGTCTGCATCGGTTGTAATCTGTAGTTCCACGTGGACAGCACTTCCACGCCATCATATAAAGCTGTGAATATAATAACATATAAGGTTTGAAGGTAAGATGTCGAAACAAGCGAGAATGTGGCAGAGCGAGATGTTAAATTCGGGATGGATCCATTCCAGGACATCCATCCTCTTGAACATCTGAAGGGTTTATCCAGTTTGACCAGCTACACGAACATGGTGGACTGCAGCTATCGGAAGAAACAACAACAACACACGGTTCTTTTCAGAGCCGACCAACACTTTGCAAAATATATTGAGACATGTAGAGAGTTTTATTTATAAGTATAAGTTCTCCAAACATTCACAAATTCATCTTTAAAAAAGGCACATTGTCACGTAACACATCAGTTAGAAATTAACAAACAACTTAACATTATTATGTTTTATCAATAAATACAATATTTTGTCAAACAATATTTCATACAAAGGTTTTCATGATCATTAATACTATGTCAGTATTATAATAAAGTACTTTGTATAGCTATTTTTTAATCCACATAAAATTTCTAACATTCTTAATAAGTAAAATATTAACAACAGGGATAATTTAGAATAAATAAAATAAAATATCGTATGGTTTCACAATAATTATAAAGAACATATTTCCGAAAGGGGGCATCCGTGGCCTAATGCCCACATAAATACGCCATTTTAAGATTATAACCGGAATGGATCAGAATGAAATCCCATACCATATTTATGAAGAACTTTATATATTTTTTCATACTGCTGACATTATTGATGTTAAAAACTGTTGAACCATTCAGTAATTGCATGGCAAGCACACATTTACCTTACTAAATGTTAACTACATTTTTTTATTCTCCTGTCAACGTTTATAATAAAGCTCGCATATTATTTTCAGGAAAAAAACAATATTTTGTTTGCAAAATAAAATGTTTGTAAAACACAAAAATTATTGTATGTATTGTATCACAGCTATGATGAATTGCCTCTGATAAACAATATTAAAATGCACCTGTATTTACACAAACCAATAGTTGTAATAACCCCCCCCCCCCCCCCCAACTGCTGTTAACATTGAATTTAAGGTCATCTTATTTAATTAAATATCGCGTATTTTATTGACTTTATTTTACAATATTTTTGAAATATGACTTGTGATCTATCCCCACGGCTGAAGGCAACCATAAAGTGTCGTCACCTGCCGGAGTTTACGGCGGAACTAATGAATATACGCAAAAACAAGTGTACAATTTGATCGATAAGACAGTAAATTTAATTATTTGATCACGTGACAAGTGTATATGTGTAGAATAGGTGTTGTAGATATATGATGTGAAGTTTGGTGACTGTAGGTGACCGTTATCATGGTTTTTTCGAGGTGCGGGCTTAAACTGCAAAAGTACAAAAAATATTCTGTCTATAAATTGCTAGATCACACTGGCAGGCTGTTTATCTTTTGTAATCATTGTTGATACTGTGTGTAGTATGTACAGTTGATAGAAATCATTATCATGACAGCTTAATATACGCTACTCCGTTGCCAATTCTCAATGATTTGCAATTGCAATATGTTTGGTAGAATACTGACATATTTCTTACTTGAGAAATGTGCAAACATCTACAGTTGTGATCACTGTGTCCTTTGTTGTAAGACTGACAATTGTCTTCTTTCTTTGAAGATATGATGTTGGTTCTGTTCCCTTACTGAAGGCTAGGACTAGTCTCTGTTAACTGTCATAACAAATATCTCAACAGAGTTAGTCTATGATAGTAAAGTGAAAGCTGAATGAAAGATGATTATCTTCGTTTCTGTATTGGCCTCCTGGATGCTTACAGAAGCTTCTAGGAGAACAGCCAGTCTCAGTTGCAATGAAGTGAGTTTACTTTGTGCCTAGATACGATACAGTTCACTGGAACGATGTTTTTGTTTTATTTGCGTTTAAAACAATTGTGCTGACATTATAATTATTGTGTGTGTTGGCAGATGACTCGCCTCTGCCGTCTCTTTGTTCGTTCGAATTCAAAATGAAACATCAAACTTGGTGAACGGACATAAATGAAGGGATTTGATTCCACATTAGTGCATTTGGCGTTGAGAAGTTTGGTGCACTAGAACATATTAACATATATTGACACACATACTTACCCCAAATATGTAACGTAATATTTCTAACATCTCGATACCAAATTTAGCTACGCAGCCCTCTAATCAATAGATACATACCGATTGTGTTTGAGTAAGGCTGTTATGAAAAGTAAGGGGGTAGTGTTAGTGTGTTGGTTATTTATGCAAAGGATACTATTAATTATTTTTTTCTTACAAACTAACGTCCTGTTATTTGGAAATGAACTAGGATTGTTGTGAGATAAACAAATAATAGTCATACGCCACGTATATAAGTAATGCATTCAGGGCGTTTTAACGTACAAAGTGGGGGGCATTGCATTATTCATTTTAGTCTGTTTGGTGTAATTTGCACTGGGGTATAATAAACAAACTCAAGTAGCAGTTGTCATGCATTCGCCAGAGAAGAACGGTGCCCATGGACTACTTGAAACAGTGAACAAAGCTCTGGTTCTGACAGGAGATAAAGACATGACGCTGGTTGGCGTAACCACTGACGGCGAGACGGCCAACACCAGCAGACAAGGTGGACTATGGCATCTGCTTGCTGACCAAATGCAGGGAGGTTTGGCAACATTCTGGTGTACTGCACACCGAACTGACCTAGCCATTGAGTCGGTCGTCAGCACCGTGCCTAAGTTGGGAATCTGGAAGCCCAATCTACTGGGACTCGTACGATTCTTCCTGACAACGAGACGGATGAAGATGTCAGCGCAGGCTGGGAATGTCAAACAGTTCCCCCGGCACCACGATGTCATGTTTGCCCAGCACGAACTGCAGGCTGGCGGGTGCTGTGCTGAACAACCAACCAGCCTGCATTATGGCGTGGGAACAGATGAAGGCGCCAGAAAGTACCAGTGACAGAAAGGAGAAATATATCAGAAGAAGTTGCAAAGGAGTGATTTGATCATCAGCGATCTTCTCACTGTGACTAATGCGGCAATCAAGAACCTAATGAACAGGAAGAAGGGAGGAAGAAGTCAAAGACCACAATCAAAGGAGTGGCAACGACAGGAAAACCGTCGAGTTTTATGAGGAACTTGACGGCATCCTAGGTCACCGGCCATCTGTCAGCCCAGTGGTAATGCTAGAATCGCTGTAAACTATGTCAACGTCGATGTCAGATGCCTTTCGAAATCCACACAAATGTTGAGGGTCTGAGGGGTACGCCTAAATTTCCAACGGTCTAGTTGGAAGTAGGAAGGGTCCCCAGTACACTGAATATGAAACTCTTCTGATGTTTTATTCAGAGCTTCCTTTGGTTTGTTGCTTTTACTTTTTGATCGAAGTCAGCAATTTTTGGGGTGGGTCCATTATTTTTTACCCCCCAAGCAACCGAATTGTTTTGTTGGTTCTGGTTAACTTAATTAAAAATTTTGCTGTGTTAGGAGCCTTTATTTTTTGTTCGGAGTCATTTTGGGTGGGTCCATTATTCTTTACCCCGAATCAACTAAAATATGTCGTTTTACTACATTTCTCCATTGGACATGGATAGATACAGACCAGTTATATTTCAGTTAGCCATAGAGCTGAGTGAACTGTAGCAACATAGAGTGAAAGAACTTGCTCAATGTTCGATGCGACAGCAAAGGACTCGAAACCGGGTTCTCTCAATTGAGATTTCATTTAAACAGGTCTGCCAGAGAGAAAGTGTAAAATGCTTTGAGCAGTCCTAAAGGCTGTATACTGGGCTATATAAGAACTTACCTTTACATTTTACTGATGGTTTCCCTCTTCTCTTTCTACCACTCTCTTCTCAATTATCAACTAAACATCGTGAAGTGACATAAAACGCAGAGTGGCTTACCTATTTCACACATGTCACCAACCCTTCCAACTGGACAGGTACACCTGTAGCAGGTTGTAGCAATTACCCTTCTCTCCAAATGCACCTGACGCATGCAAAGGGTGAGTAATCAACTGCGCCACTGTCATTTATAAAGACAATAATTTATTTCTGTTAAGTTCATTTGCTATGTATTTCAGATTATCTGAACAATGATTGAAACGTGTAATATTTTCTTTACTGATATGTATTTACATTCTGTATCCTATCCAAACGTTTTGACCAATGTTGTATTTTATGCACCTAAACATGGTATTTATTTTGTATAAAGAAATAAATATTAATATCATTGGAACAGTGTAGAATATATATATATAAGAAAGTATTTAATCTCAGAGGATATAAATGAATGGAACACATTATCTGCTGGTTGTGTAAATGCTGGCTGTGTCAACAGGTTTCCATATAAAACTGAGAAATATCTCAGAAGGGTAAGTTACACATAGAAATAAAATGTTGGATTCTCGATAAGTTTTTCTAATGGCTTCTTTCGATAAGTGTTTCTTTTTGGACCGTTTCCCTTGTTTTTTAAAGGTACACCTTTATTGACTATGCACTTAGTTTCACTCTTTAATATATTCCAGCATTCTGTTGCTGTCTTATTTTTCAGTGTGTTATTCCAGTCTATCTTTGCTAAATATTTCCTCATGTCTTTATACTTTCCTTTGTGGAAATTTCTCCTATACTGCTTTTTAGTATTCCTTTCTGATTTTACTTTGATGATAAAATGTATCTGGTTGTGATCACTACTCCCCAGTGGCTCACGTATCTTGACATTGTCAACTAATTCATTCTGTGAGGATAAAACTATGTCTAACACATTCTTACCCCTGGTTGGTTCTAGCACATGTTGAGAAAGGAAAGTATCTTGAACTAATACTGAAAACTTGTGGTCCTCACTCCCCATATTCTGTAGATATTTCCATTGTATATGCCCGTGGTTAAAATCCCCCAATTGCCAAGCGTCGCTTGATAACGTATGTGGTCTTCGTCCGTTTGCTCTTAAAGAATAAAGGACTTCGCGATCGCATTGTCCGGGCAACAGTTCGGTGAAATGGTCGGCGACGGCTGCTGGCAGGTTGTGCTCCGCCACAAAATATGCGAACATCACCACAGATTTTGTGGTCGAATCAGGAGTGACCGCCTCGCCTTGAAAAAAGAAGTCATCGGTGCTTCTTGTCGAGCTGACATCAGTTGCTTGTCATGCAATAAATGTTTACTTGATCACGCAAACACACTGCGGCGTCTGCGCACCAGGCGTGATGCTTGACAGGCTTCGCCTTCGACTTGGTTATTATGCCGTTGAATAGTTGGACCCATTCTGGCAGGAATACAGCCGCATAATTTTTCCACTTCTTTGCTTGTGGAGCATCCGTAATTTTCTAACGCAGTGGAATGTATGTGGTCAGGTTCCAAGAAATGAGACGTAAGCGAGGCGCCTTACGGTGTTTCAAAATATGCCACCAAGGGCGCTGCCACCAAAACTAGTAATCGTCATGCCCGCACCGCGGCGCCAAGAACGCTGCGGGGATTTACATGCGAAGCACGGTGCGATCTATGAGTCGCATTTAGCGTAATAGAAATGTTGGTGATGGATAGCGTAGCGACAACTTGGCAGAAATTCGGGATCCACGGCCGACCGCGCTATATCCGAATACGCGTTGTAAGGCGACTTTGTGGAACACTTTGCCTAATGACATTAAAACGTCTGATTGTCTCTCTACTTTCAAGGCACGCTTAAAGACACTTTTTTTTTACTCTCGTTCTTGTCCAATGTGGCATAATTTAGTCTCAGCATTGATTTGTTTTATATCTCTTACGTATTAATTAACCTATTTATTTTATACCTACATGTACATTAGTTCAGTTAAATGAATTGACACTGTCTTATTTCTACATAGAACTGTAGCTATGATCATTATTTAGTATATTTATTTAATTACTGTATTTATGTGTATTTTACTAAAATTTATTTTTTAAGAATGTCTTTTAGAAACTGCATGTTTATTTAGCCATCATTATTACCTCTATCTGGGTTCTACATGTTGTAAAGCGCCACGAACAATTTATAATTGGATCTGGCGCTATATTAAATAAAATATATTATTATTATTATTAAGTTAACGAGGCGCGTTATAACGAGGATTGAAAACAAATGAAAATAACAAAATTACAGAAATCCGTGAGGATCGTCTCTCACGGCCGTGAGCCTGTGTAAATCTAACAAAATCCGTGAGACTCATAAACCGTGAGACTTGACACCTCTGGGTTTGATGTTAACGTATTTCTTTATATATCTTGATTTTTCTTCTACTAGTGATGGACATGCAAGTACATAATGATATTCATCACCTTGGCTTCCATCGTTGTATAAGTTACACAGCTACTGAGCATTTTCAGGGAGACAACGACCAACAAAAATAGGTAATTTGTGATTTCCACAGCGAAATTTACATCAATTGATTCTGTCAGTTGGATTCAAGTAGAATAAATACTTTTCGAGCCCTACTTCATTTTTTAATATTCTGTAATTTGAACACAGCCTATTTACATGAATTTCATTGTGCCATGTTTGTCTGTTGATGTCTTTCATTTTAAGTTCTAGGATATGCTTTAATCATTTTATATTTTGCATTTCCATGATCATGTCACATGTTAGATAGTCAACATCTATCAATGATATTCTTGATTTTTAGAATCCATTTTGATTTAAAATTGCTGTGCCGTGGAGGTTTTTAATCAGTCTAAACATAATACTAGATAGCTTGCTTTGTTTGCCTTCAATTAAGTGTACCCAAAAGTTTATCATTCTCTTTTCTATAATTGTTGGAATCTCTCAATCCGCTCTACATTCTGAAAAGCTCATATTTCAATACCATATAGCAGGATGGGCTTTACAAGTTGGTCAAACAGTTCACAGTGTATGTCTATTGGTAAATCTAGCTTCCTTGCTTTAGTTGTGAAGTTGAACATTGCACGCCTAACTTGGTTAACTTGTTTTGTTATGGATTTGTTAAACCATTCATATAATGAATGGTTTAACAAATCCATAACAAAACAAGTTAACCAAGTTAGGCGTGCAACTGATTCCCAAATATATGTAGCTATCAATTATTTCTAACTTGTTTTGTTCAAACAAGAAGTCTGGGTGTGATCTGACTTTTCCACGAGAGAAGGTAATAACCTTTGTTTTATTAGTATTAACAGATAGGTGTCATGTTTGACAATAATCACATGTGTGTTTTTATCATGACAATAGTATCATCAGCATAAAATAAAACATACATTTTCAAGAACATTTCTACATCATCATCACTAAGGTTGCTGTGAATTTCATCAGCCAGCATGTCAAGTCCCTTATAATTATGGCTTACAGAGTGTTCAAAATCATTAAAGTAAATAGCAAATAACAAAAGAGACATGTTTTCTCCTTGATGCACCCCGACATCACATGAAAAGAAGGCTAACAGGGCCTGGCTCTGCATTACACATGACTTAGCGTTTTGTACATATTGTATACAACCTTCAACACACTACCATTAATGCCATAAGAAATTAACTTAGACCACAGTGAGGATCTGTCTACTAGATTAAATGCTTTTTTAAATAATCAATGAAGGCACAGTAAAGCCTTTTGCGACGAGACAAATACAATTGAAGAGCCAAAATGCGCTAATTAAGTCCATTTAAAAAGAAAATGAGATAATAACGGATCCTTGTTCTCTAGCCATAGATGCGTAATGCTACTAAAACAGCTTCTCAAAAACGAGCTTAGTCCCTGCAGAAGAAGGCGGAAAAGATTGTCAATTTTCTCAAAACGAGTTCAGTCCAGCGAGGCCAATTTTTCAAAGCGTAGTCAATCCAGTGATGTCATTCACATAAATGCAAATGGCGGATAACGATATAGCACAACTAGCCGGTTTCCGAAAATGAACGTTCCAGAAAACGAAAGAGGACCCCACTCAAGTGGAACAAACATAAGTGTAAAAGCAGGAAATATCAGGCAGAGGGGAAACGTGCATCATAGGCTTGCATTCAAGACACCGACATATGCTGCGCTGCGAAGCTTTCGCAAGATGACATCCGAGGGAAGAATGCACACGCACAGTCACGTAGGCCCTATTTTAACATGGTCTCACAGGTTTGGCATCTGTTATAGTCCACCATTGCGGTTTGTTTTCATGTTGTCGATCGTGTCCTGGTTGTATTTACTAGATAACCTGCTAATATAACCATAAAATGTTAGCCTGGAGTATAACATAAATATATTCATTACTTCAAAATGAGCTAAGTCCCTGGACTTTGCTCGTTTTGTAAAAAAAACTGTTCGTAAAAATATGTCCCAATTAACTTAATTTTACAATAGGATTTGTTACCATCAGGCATATAATAAAAAATCATTACATGCACATATCTGTATGTTTAAATATTAAAAAATATAGACAACATTTTTCTTTTGCTGTTTACTCAAAATAAAAAAAATTGACTTAGCGCATTTGGGAATCCGGCACTTCAATTCAACCAATGAGTGTAAAACGAATATATGATCAAGGATAGATTACCCCTCTCTAATCCCTGCATGTTCTTCACCTATAATACTCGTTTAATCTAGGTATGTGGTCAGTCTCGCAGTAACATAGGCTGTAAACAACTTGCCTATGGAGCTTAATAGTGTAATGCCACGATTGTTGTCTGGAACATCTATTGATCCCTTCATTTTGTATATGGGCTTAATGATCCCAATGCACCAATCAGTTGACACAATGCCAGATAATAAAACAAGGTTACACATTTTAACAATAATGGGGCTATTTTTCAAGTATTAATTTATAACATTATCAATACCACACGCCTTTTTATTTTTAAGTTTGTTAATTAGTGCCAGTACTGTACTTCATCTTGTGTGAAAGGTATATTCTTGTGTTCATTTATTGACTGGGTAATCGTTCTTAGGTCGAAAGGTATCTCATTAGCTGCAGTTTCACTTTCTGGTTTTTCACCCAGTTTATCAAAGTGGCTCATAAACATATCCGGTGAAATATTTCCACATATTTCTTTGCTATTACTTGCTTTATTAAGTATGTCCCAGTATTCTGCAGGTTTGCTATGTTTTAGGTTACGCAAGTTTTCATGTACACTAATTGTTTATAGTAGCATTTGGATGTTTTTTTAGATAAAGTGTTTATACTCCTTGGCCATATCTCTTAGCTTCCTCGGTTTCAATTTTCTTTAGTCTACTTTTCTCTCTCAAATATTATGTTCTACATTCTTCATTAAACCAAGGTTTGTTATTATCATTGA
Organism: Escarpia spicata; assembly: GCA_963995525.1. Taxonomy (NCBI): domain Eukaryota; kingdom Metazoa; phylum Annelida; class Polychaeta; order Sabellida; family Siboglinidae; genus Escarpia; species Escarpia spicata. The sequence goes on from OZ023212.1 coordinate 10,281,820, forward strand.
TGGTCTTTTTTGTTTTATTGCGATGCTTTATATCTGCTGATTCTTTGCAAATACCAGCATTCTTTGCAGTAGTTATATAGATGTTACCTATATTGTTCAGGCCATCTTTTCCCCTCTCTAATAAGGAATTTAGTTCAACGCTTTCTAGTTTAGCTTCCAAATTAGCAATGTCCTATTCATTGAAATTTCGTTTATATTCTCCTGCTTTTTCTGGCTTCCTTCTTGTATTGACCGGCTTATAATATTCATTGGAATTAACAATATCCTTTACTTGGCATCCCATCTGGACCACTTTGCCTATGACCTCCAAACCGTATTGTGAACTGGTGAAGCGTGGCTATTAAAGCAAGACTAGCTGCAGTGCCAGTTGTGCGTGCAAGACAGCTCATGTCAGATGCAACATACTTTGCCGATGTAACTGTGAGAAGTAATGCCTCAGACTGAAACTGATAATCAAACCAGCCATTCCACAGACACGTTATAAATTGGGACTTATGTACAGTAGAAAACGCGATCTGTGTACAAACATTGATGAGAGGGCTTCGTAGCTAAATTTACGTTACATATTTGGGGTAAGTATGCGTGTCAGTATATATATATATATATATATATATATATATATAGATATATATACTTAAAAGCATAACACACATCATACCACCAGATATTAACATTTAAGTTGGTTTCGAAGGTGAACAATATTTCAAATAGTTTTTAACTCAAAATAATCCCTCTTCATTTCCAAATAAAATAATGCTAGATTGTCTGACAAATAAGGTAATGTCTTGCATGCAAAACAAAACACTAATTATACGTACGTTTGAAATAAAATTAGCTATGTAGCTCCGTAATTGGTAGATATGTAGTCGATTGTGCTTGGAGACGGTGGTTAAGAAAAATAAGGGGGTATGGTCAATGTTTTATGTTGTATGCAAAATATTACACTGCTTGTCAGAAAAGCAAGAGTTGTTTTATTTGGAAATGAACTGGGATTGTTGAGATATAAAAAAAAATGGCCATGCACAGATATGTTCAATTTTGGGAAATGTAAATGCCTTCACACAGGACATGGGAACGAAGAGGTAGAATATACAATGGGGGTACTGTACTAAGTACTACTGTAAAAGAAAAGGACTTAGGGTTAACCATTAGTGCTGATATGAAGGTTACAGAGCAGTGCGGAATTGCAGCTTCAAAGGGAAATCAAATTCTTGGATTAATTAGGCGAAACATAACGTATAAGGAAAAAGAGCTAATAATACCGCTGTACAAAACAATAGTTAGGCCTCATTTAGAATATTGTATTCAAGCGTGGAGGCCATATCGCAGGAATGACATAGATATGCTAGAAAGAGTGCAGAGAAGAGCAACTAAAATGATATCAAAACTGAGGGATCTTAGTTACGAAATACGCCTAAAAATGCGGTCTAACAACACTAGAGACCAGGAGATTGAGAGGAGATCAGATAGAAGTGTTTAAAATATTGAAGGGTTATGAAAATATTAATAGAAATATTTTTTCTCAGTTAAGAAAGATAGAGGGACTAGAGGACATGAACTTACATTAGCAAAGGAGCAGAGTAGATTGGATATAAGAAAGTTTTCATTTTCACAAAGGACTGTAAATGAATGGAACAGATTACCTGCTGATTGTGTGGGTGCTAGTAGCGTGAATATGTTTACAAATAAAATCGACACATACCTCAGACGGGCGGGATACACATAGATAAAAGGGTCGGACTCTCGACAAGCCAAAGGGCTTCCTTGTCCACCTGCCACCTAGAGTTAATTCTCTGGGTGGCAATCTTGTTAAATCTTGTTAAATATGTAAGTAATGAGTTGAACTATTACACTCCTTTGGTCATGAAACAATACTGAAATGTGAATATATCTTAGCATATGTTGTGCTTTTCTTTCAACTATGTCTATTGAAGTCGTGTTTACAGCAAACACGTATCTCACCATTCCAAACATTTTCATACTAAAGTTAGCTATGTGGCCCTGTAATTAGTTGAAGTTATGAAAAATAAGGAGGTAGGGTCAGTGTTTTGGTTTTGTATGTAATATATTGCATCGTTTGTCAGAGCATCTAGTATTGTTTTGTTTGGAAATGAATTTAAATATTTTTGATGTAAACATTATTGTTATGTGCCACGTATGTAAGCAGTTGTTTTGAACTATTGTACGGCTTCGATCACGAAACCGAAGTAAATTGTTAATATAATTTGGTAGCATGTATACTTTATGTCATATTGAATCAATCGAGTTACGTCTAAAAACGTTTAGATCCCAAAGAAATTATCCAAAAGGTGTTTTGCGAAGGCCCCACAATATATTGCGAGGGTCCCGGGACAACTGCATAGACCCATAGGTTTCTATGGTGTAAAAGGGATTCTTTGAGAATTTTAATCTCTTTGTAATGTACGCAATTACTAGGTAATCCTGTTAAAGGGATTCTTTGTAAGCTAATATACATTCGAGGTGTACCGTATCAAAACGTATAATTTCCCATAAGTACTTTCTCTGCTACTCATGTCTTGCATGTTTATGCATAATTTGGGTGTTATCTGTGCAAAAAGCTGATAAACAATTGTGTTTACGCGAATAATGTTGAGCTTGTTGCCACATGGATGATTTATTCTGCAGCCCGAGTTTAATTAATATTCATGCGAGCGCAGTGACCCACACAAAGACCGTTGACGTCACACACTCAACAACAAGTCTGATTCCGAGGTGAGTTGAGTCAAGCAATGGCATTGTAAATAAGCAATTTGTAGACATATTTATATTGACAGCTATTTTTTATTTAGCGTATGCATTGTTTATTTATCCTGTTTCCCAATGCCGTCAGCCGGTTAACGTTTCGATTAAATATAATTATAACGTCCGCCGACGCGGACGGCTACAGTCGATGTCAGCTGCCGCTGGGACTGTCACTTAGTCCGTCGATCTTCTACAGTAAATAACATAGCCTTAGGCAAGGGTCTCTGCTTTCTAGTTAGTAAAACTGCATTGTCCAGTATTTGACATGCAGTGAACGAAAATGCACACTAAAATATCAATATATGCAACCATCGCAAGAGGATTAACTTGGTCGTGGATATAATTTTGTTGCCTAAATCTGGGATTTGGGTATGTGTGTCTACAGGTCTTGTCTTTCCAAATTCCAATCAGCCGTTTTTAAAAGTCCCCGTTTCCCCACTTATTTGAACCCAAACATAAAAATGTGAGATTCGTACAATTAATTCAATGTAAACATTTTAGGTTTGTTGAAAAGTACACAATACCATGTTGCCACGGAATTTTGCGATGCACGAATTTTGGACACCAGCAGATCTGCACTCTAGTATACATAAGTTTTTATCCATGAATATATATTTTTTTAATCTACTAATAGATCAGATCATGTTGCACTGCTTCATGTGAATAGCACATTTGATAATAATAGTACTCGCTAAAATCAAATTGAACATTTATTTTTTACATGTTACTTTACCGTTACTGTACACTTTTCACGAGAATGGCCCATATGTATAATTATATACAAGACTAAGTATTAGAGCAAGAATAAAGGAAAATATACAGTGCACTCTGGATAAGGTCGAACTTCCAGGGACCCATGACAATATTGATAAGTGGAATTTGTGAAAACTGGAAAGTTATCGGAAGGTCCCCATTGGGATCTTTGCCCTGGACAGAGGAAAAGATTGACTTAACTTAGCGAAAATTCACTTATGTGAGTTCTAGTTATCTGGAATGCACTGTATTTGAACATTGCATACTGGTAATTATGTAGAAGCAAATTAAAAGTTGGCCAAAGTAATGGATTGGGATCTTAGTCTGACTGAATCAACATATCAAGGTTCTCTTGTATTTCTTTTCCATTTAGCAAGCTGTGCACTTGGTGATGAGTTCCATAATCCAATATCTAAACTGAATTAATCTGCACAGTGTTGAGTTAGTTAACTCATATTTAAGCTCTGCTTCCTAAATTCAACTTTGTTTAATTGCAGAAACTTTGGAAATAGTTGAGCTGATGGAAAGAGGATATTGAAGAGTTCTACTTAACAGTGCCATTAATTGGACAATGGGTCACCTGACATAAGATGATGTCTGACTTTGTTCTGCCCCATTCTGTTCTGTGCGACATCTACTGGGAAGTTGTACCTCACTTCGAGTTTCAAATGGATGTGTGCATCTAATAGCTTTGTGTATAAAAATGCATAGCAGTGCTATTAATAGGACAATATGTTCACTGACACAGTAGTGAAGAAGATGTCTGACTTTGTTCTGCCACATTAGTTCCGTGTGGCTTCTGCTGGGAATATGTACATCACTATGTTTCAAATGGATTTGTGCAATCGATCGATTTGTGTATTCAAATCCACAACATCCCGTCATTATGTTGCAAAGTAGGTACTTAATAAAAGGTATGCTTTCTTATGCTAATTTTGTTTGGATTGTGTTCTACAGCATATTCTTCCAAATTTGTTGAAACAAGTTTGTGTTATGTGAATTAATACTGGGAGTAGTGTATAAAAAGGTGTCGACAAAGTTGCTTTTACAATAATTTTGAAAATTCATAAAATATAAATGTTCCAAAAAAATTAAAATGTTTCAGGGATCTTCTTGAGCTAAATACCCCAATGATGACTGAAAACAGTGTTTTTAAATATGCATTACTTTTAAAATTTTGTAATTTTATAACTTTATTTCCATCATACAATGGCCATTTTATTTTTTATCGAAACAGGAGTTCGACAGAAACAAATTCAAGATCTTTTGCTCTAAATGATGGGCACAACAAATAATTATTGCACTCCCAGTACAAAATAAAACCTGTTTTTACATTGGTGCAATATATTTTAATATTATGTCGACAATAATGTTATGCTCTCTATAGATCTTTTTAACTAAAATGAAACCTTATGTAGATAGGAAAGTACATAACTAACCACCTATCCTATTTTAATACCGTCGTGTATTTAGTGATGTATAATGTATTTATATTGCTTACGGAAATAGGAGCTGGATTTATGGTGCAAATAAAATGGTTTTATTATTGAATGTTTCTCGGCTTCAGTAAGTTTTTGTTATCTAAACGTTTCATTAAAACTTCACTTTAAAATGTATAGCCAGATGTACCTAGTGAAAAAGGAACATGATAGTATCATAGTTTTTATATTCCAACAAAAACAATGCCAATCATTCAATATGACATCGCCATCGGCGTCACCATCGGCATCGGCGGCTTCGACTTCGTGCATAGAGAGGGGTGGTGTTTTTTCTTTTAAATCAATCCGTCTGTCATAAACTGTCGCTATGTTCACTCTCCGTTTATTCCATATAATTTACTTCTTTTCTTTGATGAATCTGTGCCATAAACAGCAGCTGGTCCACGTTTCATTTTGTTAATTTTATCGGTCAGGACTCATTCACATGTCGGTGGCTAATCCATATACACACACGTTGATGACGTATTTCTTGCATCTATTAACTCGGCGTAGCTAATCGAAGTCTGACGAACAGTCCCGAATATTCATGAGCATGCCTTATACGGATCGTGAAGGTGGGCCCAAAGTAGAAACTCCGCGTACGCAGAGTTATTTTTTCGATATATTGTCAGGGTTATTAGTGATTGATAAAAGATAATTCTAATGAAATAAAGGCATATAATTACATGTAATAATCATATTAACAGGATTACCTAATAAATGCGTGCATTACAAATATATTAAAGTTCTCAAAGACTCCCATTAATATGATTATTTCATGTAATTCAACGGCTTTATTTCATTAGAATTATGTCTTATTAATCACTAATGGCCCTGACAATATATCGAGAGAAAAAAACTCCGCCTAACCTGGGCCCACCTTCACGATACGTGTATACACACATACCCACATCTCAGATTTAGGTAAACAAATTATATCCACGACCAGGTTAATTATCTTGCTACGGTTGCAAATACTGATATTTTAGTGCGCATTTTCGTTCACTTCTTGTCAAATACTGGAAAATGCTATCGTTTTTAGAGAACCAATAGTTTTTTGTAGCATTCTATAGACAATTATAGAATATTCTATAGAATCCTATTGGTTTTAAGCCACCTTTAGGTTTTTTTGTAGGAATCTATAGAAAACTATAGAATATTCTATAGAATTCTATAGTTTTTACAGAACCTATAGTTTTCTGTAGGATTTTATTTTAAAAAAAATATAGAATATTCTATATAATCCTATGTAGTTTTTAGATAACCTATAGTTTTTTGTAGGATTTTATAGAAAACTATAGAATAGAATGGAAATGCCTCACCGAAGAAAAAACATTATCAATAGATGGACGGAATACTGTTCGGAGATATACAACTTCCAGACCAACGGAGATCAAAGTGTTCTAGCCAGCCAAGAATCATCAAATGAGAACGACTTTCCAATTTTACGTGAAGAAGTGGAGATAGCTGTAAGATCACAGAAGAAGGGAAAAGCTGCTGGATTTGACAACATCCCAGCAGAACTGATAATGAACGGAGGAGAAACGGTGATAGACATCCTCACCAACATCTGCAACAAAGTCTGGCAGACTGGAGAGTGGCCAACAACATGGACTCAATCACTGATAATTACTCTCCCAAAGAAAGGCAACCTACAACAATGTCAAACCTACCGAACCATCAGCCTCATTAGCCATGCGAGCAAAGTGATGCTGAGATCTTGAACAGATTAAAACCACAAGTAGAAGAGATCATCGCCGAAGAACAGGCGGGCTTTCGCAGTGGAAGAAGCACCACGGAACACATATTCAATCTTCGTGTTCTGGGTGAGAAATACATGCAACATCAACAGGAACTATTCCATGTCTTCATTGATTTCAAGAAAGCATTTGACAGGATGTGGCACGCCGCACTATGGACAACAATGAAGAACTACAATATTGAACAAAAACTAGTACACATCATCGAACAGCTATGCGCTAAAGCTAGCAGCGCAATACTGGTGCAAGGCGCTGTCGGTGAATAGTTCCACACATCAGTCGGAGTCCGTCAAGGATGCCTCTTGTCACCTACATTATTCAACACACTGGCACAGTCAACATTGGAGGACGCATCATCACCAACCTACGGTTCGCTGATGACATCGACGGGTTGGCTGGAAGTGAAGAGGAACTTGCTAACCTTATGAACCGACTGGACGAAACATCAGCCAGATATGGAATGGAAATTAGCACAGAAAACACCAAGCTAATGACAAACAGCAAAAATGAAATGAGGTCCCGAATAACTGCCAATGGACACGAACTGGAAACAGTAAGTCAATTCAAGTACCTCGGAGCTACCATCAATGACGAGGGTTCCAGGAACTAAATCCTTGCAAGATCTGCGCAAACATTATCAGCACTGGCGAAATTGAAACCAGTTTGGAGAGACAAGAACATTGCACTGAAATCTAAACTTAAACTAGTACGTACACTGGTCCTTTCCATCTTTCTGTATGCATGCGAATCATGGACCCTCACAGCGGAACTGCAAAGAAGAATTGCTGCATTGGAAATGAAATGCTACATCACCAGCGATGAAATCAGAAAAATCATCACTCAACATTTGGGACAAACTTATTTTATTGTAGGCTTTTTACCTTTTATATGATGCATAGTCAGCTAGGGACTAGTATAGCCTGTAGGTATATAATTTACGTTTTTAGATATAAACATCAAGTCTATGCTAATGTATGTAATGCCCAATGGCAATGCCAATGATTTAAACAATTATTTATTTTGATTCATAATAAAAATATTAACAATTTAGTTGTCTGTTTGACAATGTTAATGTTACTAAGCCTGATAATAATGATATATAAAGGTAGATTACTGTCACAGTACTAGACCTACTTGCTCAAAAATTATATGCGTACCGACTACTGCCGATAATGGGGACCGGTGACCGAGTGGTAAAGCACCGGTCGAGGGGACTGGACTCGAATCCAACTATCGGCCGCTGTTTTTTAAAAAAACTTGGGCAATTCCGTTCTCTTGAAAAAGACAATAGGCCATTGGCCCCTTCTAACTGTTGTCTGCCAGAGGAAGTAAAAGATCCCATGCATGGGGTAAATGAGCTAATGAGTCCACCCTGTAGAGGATTCACTACCTGTTGGGCCTGTAGATGAGGATATTATGAGATAAAAACCACAGTGCAACATTGTAATAGGACTAGGGCTGAATAATTTTCCAGATCCAGAATATCAATATTTGTCAAAATTATCCATTTTTTTAGATTTATGATGTATAATATAAGCCACACATGTTGCATTTTTATTGTGTTCTGTTCCATTTATTTCAGGTTGATGTCGTCACTAATGTCCAAAAGCAAGATTTTTCCATTCGGAAAGCAATTATACCAGTATAAGTGGTATAGTGTTTGTGTGTATGCATTCTGAATTATTGAATATTATGATAAAATAATTATAATGTATATTGCAGTACAGAACTCAGAATCAAGTTATTTGACCAATCAATAAGGTACATGTGACAGGTTTCAGGGCAAAGCGCAATATATCAACACTCAATTATATGTTTCGTCCTCATAGCGTAAATTTCATAATGACCGATATCTAGACCCAAACTGTTTTTTTACAGTAGAACCTGTCTTGGATGACCACCTGCTTTTCAATGTTTATTGGCCTGTCATGGGGGACCACCCGTTTTGAGAGACCACTTTTGTAGGCTGAAGTGGCGGTCACTCAAGATAGGTTCTACTGAACATTTCAATTCTGCAATTTTGCCTAGGCAAATATGTCACCCGAGCCGCATGACGTTTATTGTATTTTGTCCTTAAACCCTTCCAATATATACTATTGATATGGTAATAAAGCATGAGTGTGTAAATGCAGTGTGGTACGCCACGTTCAAAGTAATGGAAGAAAATCATTCAGAATGACTGACCCAACAACAGTTTCCAATCTAACATTCTACAAGTGTTGAGACACAACCCATCTTGCTTAGAGTCACTATCAACTTTTCACCCCTACCCTCTTGACACTATCCTGCCAAGTTATTTCGGTTTTCTCTTTCTACCACACATGTTTTCCTTGCTCTCTTTGTCAATATCAAATGGAGTACCATGGTGTACCTGTATCAACATACCATGGTGTACCTGTATCAACATACCATGGTGTACCTGTATCAACATACCATGGTGTACCTGTATCAACATACCATGTTGTACCTGTATCAACATACCATGGTGTACCTGTATCAACATACCATGTTGTACCTGTATCAACATACCATGGTGTACCTGTATCAACATACCATGGTGTACCTGTATCAACATACCATGGTGTACCTGTATCAACATACCATGGTGTACCTGTATCAGAATACCATGTTGTAACTGTATCAACATACCATGGTAGTATACCAGCAGATATGGGTGAAATACATTGACATATTTAAATACAAATAATCTTGAAGGGTTCAAATACGATCAAATGAAAACGCATATATTTAAATACAAATATGTATTTAAGATACTTTTCAGAAGTCTTTTTACAAAACCGCAAATGACAAAAATAATGGCAAATATTATATTGAGATATGTTGTTTATCAACATAATTTGACGATGTTATGTACAACAATGACATGAGAAGTCGCTTACTGATTGGCAATCTTTGGTGTTTGTACCTAGGTGTACCTGTATTAAAATACCATATTGTAACTGTTTCAAAATACCATGGTAGTATACCTGAGTACAGTGTATATCAAGTCACTGGCATTGGAACGGAGAGGGGGCGTTAAAAAACCCACCTTGAGGTTTTCCAGACATCTCGATCTGCAACCCCTTGAGGCTCGCTGAAAAAACCCCACCTTAAGGCACTCTGAAAAGGTAAATTTGCACCCCCTTCCTAAATGTTAGGTAGCTAAGCTCCTAATCCACAAATACTGGGTTCCAATGACTATGTAAATAAAACAAGTATTACCATGTTTAAATTGTTTCCTACATGGATGTTAATTGATGTATATTATGCTAGAATTTCAAATTGATAATTTTTCTGAATTTTTACTGTAGCATTAATATATTTAATGTCTCCAACAATGTTTTTTTGCTATCCCTGTTGTGAATGTCATTGTGACGTGTAGTCTTTGCTATTTCAGATAATGGTTTATTATTATACACGAGTATTTAAGGATTAATTTCTTGACATGTATGCTCAATAGTCAATTTGTTGTTTTTATCATATACTTAATTGTTCATATTGTATTATAATTAAGATTTGATAAATGATTTGTGTCATTCTTAGCATTGCTTGCATATATGTACATGTATGCTCAATATACTTTATTTTTATTTGTTTTATTTGGTCATTCAATCTGCTTGGATATTACAGTAGATTGCCTGTATGGTTAATGTATTTTAATGTATGATATAATAAAAAATATATGAAGATTAACGTGCACCTCTGTTAATGAGTATGTTTACAGAATATTTTCTACAGGATCTATAGAATATATCCTACAGTAAATAGCCTATAGGATATTTCCCATAGGAAATATTCTGTAGTGTATTTCCTATAGGAAATATCCTATATAATATTTCCTATAGGAAATATTCTATAGAAAATACTATAGGATATTTTCTATAGAAAACTGCAAAAATCCTATAGAATATTCATTAAAAAAAACTGTAGTTTTACATAGAACATTTCCTATAGTTTTCCATAGAAAATTTCCTATAGATTTCTACAGAAAACAATGCCCAAAAATCCTGTAGTTGTTTTGCTAAGGGTTACTCACCTCGGAATCAGACATGCTAGCTGTAGTACTTGTGGGAAATTAATACGTTTTTATACAGTACACCTCGAATGTATATTAGCTTACAAAGAATCCCATTAACAAATGAGACTAAATAATTAATAATTGATCTGGTTGGTTCCACGCACACACCGTTAAATGATTACAACGCAAGTGCAACAGACAGCGCCCGGGCAAAGGCAAAATTAGCATGACAAAACGGAGAGAAATGTATACCTACAGCTTGCAACAACGCAGTGTGTTTGCGGACCGTGACAGTTCCCAAGCAACCGCTCAGGGCGCTGCCTGACAATTGACACAAAAAACGTATTCGTCACCGTAGCAGCGCCAGACAGAGTGTGTGTGCGTGTGTGTGTGTGACTGGCAGGTATGACTAATCATAATGATCAGGAAGTGCCGGAGCGGCATACATGAACACGTAACATTTTCGTAAGACTAACCTCGGTAATGGCGACATAACTGACCACTGACTGTCCAGTCTTAGTCCACCGTAGCCACGACCGAGGTCCAGTCACGTCACGCCAAGACGCCGTACATAGCGGACAGGTGAGAGTGCCAACATTAATTTTAGTGTAATTGCTGGCATCGACACACGTCGCTCTAATAGCAGGTGTAACCGTGGGAGTCGAACTGACGGTTTGCTGTTGAAAAATTTTCGCCGCCACCGATCTTCATGGCTCAGTATACAGTTAGTTTTCCGATTGGCGACCGTGTTAACGTTTTGTCTGATTATAAGAAAACGTGACCTACAAAATGTCTTCAACTTCTCACCTGCTGTTACCATCATCTCATTGACATGCAGATAGATTTTTTAAATGCATATTTCTAGCTCTCGTAAAATGCCTGTATGTGTGACACCCGTCAATATTTACGATTGCCGGGAAGCATCACTCCGCCAAATAAAAGGGTCAAACAGGCAAATTGCTGCGAAATATCCTTCCGCTTATTCAGATCATCTAAAAATCAAATGCACTTATGTCAGAATATGTGAATTTTGTAAAACAAATCTTTTCTCAAAAAATCTCTGCACTTTTTCGTAGCTGTAGCATGACCCCTTCAGCTCTTCATCAGCTTCTGCACTGGGTCAGCTGGCTTGACAATGACATCGGGTGTGTGTGTGGGGGGGGGGTGCTGTTGATTATTTTATCGCTGCACCACCGTAACTTCACAACACCAGTCACAAGGGCACATTAAAAAGGGTATGGGGAGCACAGTCACCCACGCAGAAAGGTCTATTTACTAAAGATAAACATTCTATTTACTATAATATTACCGTTTGCCTGTGTGAGATGTACTCTTTATCAAAGGCAGTGTACTTGTAGTTTGTAAGCTTCGTATGACCGGCTGGAGTAAAACATACCTGTATTTTTTATTGGTAATGTATTTAGTAGATATACGTGTGTGCGTTGCAGATCAACACAAGGACTACTGCTTGTCGCTGAACACCGGACGCAGGAAACAGAACGCACTATATATTAGAGCTAACTATGACAGTATTCCAACACAGAAGTTTCACGTTGGTTTTTGATACAAGGTCATGGCTCAATCAATCGAAGACGGCACAGCTTATACAAATAATTGCGAAGTTGAATCTCCGATTTCGCCACAACATGAAAATGGCGCTGTATTGACCATATCCGAAGCTGACGGTGACAATCCTAGCAGAGTCAATAATTATAAGTGTAACGGAAGTGACGAGAATGTTTCAAGCGCGACACCAACCGCAGTGGAGCCCCCAAAGCCGAATTGGTAAGTCAGTCATTAAAGGCAATACAGCCTGATATACACTGGCACTTTTGTCACGACCTACCCAGACCAGACCAGACCGACCCAGACTGGTTCGGACGGTCCGTATGCCCGACTCACCCCGACTGCAGTGTATACATTACACCGACTGACACCGACTGAGTCAGACTCGATCTGGGGGGCGTTTCATTAACATTCTTAAGAGCTCTTAAGCCCGAAATGAAAAACTGCGTTTCACTAATAATTCATCCTGGATACGGTCCATAAAAACGGTCCTAAAAATGCCAATTTCTAAGTCTAAGACGACGTTACACCACTCTTTAACTATCATAAACACATAGATTTTACTAAGTGCGTTTTAATTTAGGTCCATTTCACGCAGAGAACTAGTTGTTCACAGCCAAATAAGTCTTCCAAATGTCAACGATTAATCGTTTGCTAAAGCATGATTTGTTTACACGACGTGACCGGTTGACGTGTGCGTAGCGGTTTAACGGCTTTGTGAAGGTCAAGATTGTTGTGACATTTGTTAATCAAACTCGACGGCACAATTTCAGTTTAAGTTGTTGGCGCTCTCTACGCTCTTGTCAACTGAATATTATCAACAACGACGCTCCCATCAAAACCACGGGCGCTCGCGTCGTGTCAAAACACTGTACCGTGTGTGATGCGGAAATAGTGTCCCCTGTGATATGCTTCTGCAAGATTTCGTTTCAATTCTTTGCACAGTGAAAAAAAAGTCATATGTTGTTGACAAATGGTTGTTGCGCCGACTTTTCAAACACTTTTTGACAACTGTTTAATCTATTTTTCAAAATTGTGCCAAGTGTGTAGATTTTCGATTATTATGATGGAAATATCCCTCTTTGCCTTATGATTAATTTAACGATCACGTTAGTGAAACGCATTTTGAAAATACTGCTTGATTTTTCCGTCAGAGCCTGTTCTAGGATGGATTTTCCTCAAGAGCTTAATATCTTAGTGAAACGGTCCCTGCAGGTCAATAAAGCTCAATGCAGTGCAACTTGTTAGGTAATTAATTAAGCCAGGTGCAGTGACAGTGGCTATAAATATACAAGGCGTTGCCAGCAGTGACTGGGAGACTGGACAGTTGAAAGTTTGAGTTTCTGTCAGACAGGAGAGCGACAAGGTTGGTTAGCCGAGACTGGAGCGAAGAAGAGTCGCCGTAGCGAAGGTGTTGTAGAAAGAAGTCGAATAAAACGTGTCGTTTCTACACTCCGGGTGGAGTGGCCCACCCACTGTTAGGTTTGATTAATAACGAAGCAAAGGTGTTCCCTACATTAATAATTACACATTTTTCTACTATCCCTGTAATCTGTATTTGCATTGGATTTATGTATTAACAGTTTTTTTATATCTCAGAATCTGACTAGACATACAATATATGTACGCATATTCCAGCATACGTCTTTTCGCTTGCCTGACTGCTAATAGCAATAATATTATATTTTATCAGCATTAATGATAAATAAAAATACCAAAACCGATATATAAATTACCTACCTTGGAATGCCGAAGAATAATCGAAGTGTTTACTTTCAGGTACATTCGGTTCCTGACTCGATATCCCGCCGTTGTCATTGTTGTCGTTCTCATCATCGTCGGCACCTGCACCGGAATTACTGTAGGATTCAAAACGATCCCTGACTTCGCAGACCCATTAAAGGTACGTGGCGGAAATTAACAGATAACATTGTTCTATATAAAATTAAGATTAAAGTCACATGTCACGATGGTAGTCTAAAAGATAATGAACAATAGCTTCCACCCAGCCGTGTGGCAACAAACCAGGAGCGCCACCTGTCACCGTTACATTAGTTTGAACTTAAACTCGTTCCCATGATCAGTTAATTTCAGCTCAATAGTGTCGACACACGGGGAATAACTGACAACTCAATGTGTCCACTGAAAAAAGAAAAATAACTCTCAAAATAATTACCGTATTTAACTACATCGCCAAGTGATTGATCAGACGTCTGTCGTCAATATATCAATACGCTGACTTTGCAGCATTGTATGTCTACTTCTCCCAGCCGCCAAGGTCTTCTCGCCTCTTTCTATTGCATTTCTATGATATATAGATAACTTCATGAGATGATGGGGGGATTCGTAGTTTCTGTAGTTCGTAATTTGTGGAACGACCCGTCGTCGTCGTCATCGCCACCGTCGACGTCGTCGTCGTCGTCGTCGTCACCGTCACAGTCGTTGTTGTGATCGTAACGACTGCTGTATATAAAACTAATACAAATAAAAAGTAGGACATAATTCAATTGTAGAATAAATAAATAAAGATAATATTACAGATGTGTAACCATCAGCAAATCAAATAAACAAGTTAACGTAAATGTTAAAACTCATACATTATTTAATTAAGAAATGTCACCATCAATCAGTTAAATCAAGTTAACTGAGCTAAAGAATAAACCATATCATATAATATGATACATTTAATGTTTGTCAGAGATGCAACTAACTGGTAGATTCGATCCAGACGTATACTGTACTTGTCTCGTTGTGTATCCAGGACAAGAGTGGTTAGGAATTAAGATGCACATTCCGAGCACCTTTGTCATTCCACTGCTCAGATTCCCACTGCCCGCCTGTGCTTGTACTTTGCTCCGATCAGCTGATGCGGGTCTGAAGTAGAACAGTGTTTTGTTCTGTGGAGCGCCTATGATCTTGAGGCATTACCACATTGCCGTGTGTGTGTGTGTGTGTGTGTGTGTGTGTGTGTGTGTGTGTGTGTGTGTGTGTGTGTGTGTGTGTGTGTGTGTGTGTGTGTGTTGTGTGCGTGTTTGTGTGTGTGGGCGTGCGTGCGTGCGTGCGTGCATGCGTCTGTGTGTGTGTTTGTGTGTGTGCGTGAGTGCATGCGTGTGCGTGTGTGGGGGGAAGAGAGAGAGGGGTGAGAGAGACAGAGAGCGGGAGGGAGAGAGAAACGGAGAGAGAGGGGTGGGAGAAAGAGAGAAGGAGAGAGAGAGAGAGAGAGAGAGAGAGAGAGAGAGAGAGAGAGAGAGAGAGAGAGAGAGAGAGAGAGAGAGAGAGAGAGAGAGAGAGAGAGAGAGAGAGAGAGAGAGAGAGAGAGAGAGAGAGAGAGAGAGAGAGAGAAGAGAGAGAGAGAGAGAGAGAGAGAGAGAGAGAGAGAGAGAGAGAGAGAGAGAGAGAGAGAGAGAGAGAGAGAGAGAGAGAGAGAGAGAGAGAGAGAGAGAGAGAGAGAGAGAGAGAGAGAGAGAGAGAGAGAGAGAGAGAGAGAGAGAGAGAGAGAGAGAGAGAGAGAGAGAGAGAGAGAGAGAGAGAGAGAGAGAGAGAGAGAGAGAGAGAGAGAGAGAGAGAGAGAGAGAGAGAGAGAGAGAGAGAGAGAGAGAGAGAGAGAGAGAGAGAGAGAGAGAGAGAGAGAGAGAGAGAGAGAGAGAGAGAGAGAGAGAGAGAGGAGAGAGAGAGAGAGAGAGAGAGAGAGAGAGAGAGAGAGAGAGAGAGAGAGAGAGAGAGAGAGAGAGAGAGAGAGAGAGGGGAAAGCGATAGGAGAGAGAGAGAGAGGGAGTTGTTTGTGAATGATACAAGGGGGTTGTTGATGTTGCGTGTTGCCGTTGTTGGTTGTTAACATGAAGCAGACCGAAATGATCATCGTGGACGGTGGTGAAATGGTTCGCGCATATGTTTGACGAGCTCCTCACCAACAAAGGAGCGTCCACTTCCTCAGTCTTAAATAAAGCTAATTATCAGTCTCCAACAACCACCCCAGATAACCAGTTTCAACGAAGCTCCCTTCCTGTGCTGCTGTCTGCATCCACTGCACCACTGTCACTAACTTGGTCTATGCAAGCCACACAAAGCATCGCGCCTTTTCTTGCTTGGTCGACATCTTGTGAGTTGAGATTAGGCCTACTCTGTTCGGTGGAGTGACAGCTAACCCGGAAACTATGCAAATAGAAACTCCATATGTTGACTACAAGACGGTTAGACTGGTTAGACTGCCGGACGCTCGACTGGATAGACCTGGGTTCGAAGCAGGCTGGACGGTGGTTCGGTACTGTTTCATCTGCCATGTCGAACAGTGGGCAATTTTGTTCACGCTCCTTCGCCCGCTTCCAACCTGCACCGCCCAGTGTGGAAGGGTAGGCCAACAACACCAGCATGCAAAGTACAATGAAGCCTAGGCGGGGAGATTGGGTGCTATTGAAGGGTTTTCTCCTTTATATGAAGTTATGTAATAACATCTCTATAACGTATATTAAACATTCAAACAATAGGGCCTACATTAGGATTATTCACAGCTTGCAAAACTCACTGGGCCAATGAAATACCAACGAAATTTATGCAGAAGCCATCATTGCCAAAATCATGTCTTACTAGCTTGGTTTCTGGAATATTCAGTCTACAAAAACGGGTATTTTCGTGGGCCATGGCCTTCGTGGGTCCTAGACACGTATATATAGTGCCTATTGGATCTCCCACCGCTCACCGGGAAGACAGGATCGCATTCTCATACAGTGATTCGTGGGTTCTGCGTAAAGAACGTCTCGATACTGGTTGTATTCGCCTCACAGCCAACAGAGTCAGCCGTCGCTTCGTTGCATCGTCATCGGCGTTATGCAATACGCGTTGGTTGTTATGAGCTCTCCCTGGCGATGTTATTGATCTGCTGGGTGTTTCGTAGGCGTGATGAATTGCAGTAAACGCGTTTGAGGATTCATGTCACGTTCGCTAACACACGGCCACGTGTCTACAGGTAGCAGCTCCGTGAATCCAGCTAACTGGTCTTGTTCGCGTGGATCTCCATCGTTTATTCGAGTACGAGTTCTTTAGGGGGCGTACCGAGCGTGCGTTCGTAACGTTAGCTTTGTTTTGTGATCCAGACAGACCATACACATTACTGTTGTTGTCTGTATATTAATTGGTTTCACGAATAACTGATGGGCGTACATGGATATCGTGAACGTGTATTGAAAATACGCCTACACACCTGTCCGTAAACATAATTTAAAATATTGATTTTGGTCAAAAGCAAAATCGGACTATTATACACATATCAACAACAGCTTTCGATACAATTGATCATGAAGTTCTTTTACAACGCCTCCATAGACACTTTGCTATTTTTAGCACGGCGCTTTAGTGGTTTATTTCATATTTTTCATACCGACAACAAAACATTAACATATTTGGCTCACTATCTTTTCCAGAACATCTTCCATTTGGATCGGGATCGGTCCTTGGTCCCTATCCGTTTAGCTTATACACTACATCCTTTAATCGAGTAGTCATCCATTACCTGTCATAATATCAATCATCACGTGTATGCCGACAACACACAGGTTTATATATTAACATTAACAGGCATCTCTATCGAATTTAAATGACTGTCTCAGTGGATGGAAACAAGTAGATTGAAGCTAAATCCAGATAAAACTGATTTAATTATCATTGGCAGAAAACAATAATGAAAAAGGTACTCGTAAAAATATGTACATATATATATACATATAACATATGTTATAATGAAACTAATATCGACCAGGGGACCAAAGTGAGTTCTTGGAATTCACTAAGAATGGGCATTGACATACAACGCAAGCAAATCTTCCTACAAGCCTCCAAATGTTTGAGGCCGAGGGATTACCGTTGAATAATGTGCGCGCGTGTGCGTGGACAGTGCGCCAGTGTGGTATTGTAAATTGACCCCCGTCGTATATAATATGAACCGGGGGGCCATTTACCTCGGTGTTAAAAACGAGTCTGTAAAAAAGATTTTGCCGTGTTCAGTGAGTTGGACGTGGTCAATTGGTGTACGCGCTATAACAAACAAAGACAATCCAAAACTGTTTAAAAAAACGGTTCTAAACCATACTGATGTAAATCGGCAATGGACATTTCAGCATTTATTACGGTTATCAATTTAACATTGTTTTAACAATTTTTTGGGCACGATTGTGCCTTTCATAATAATACATTCTTTAATACATTACATCAATGAACCACGCCTATAATGTTTAAATCACTAGACATATAAACAGTTCCATTTACCACTGAAGTCCATTTATAATCACACACCGGTCATGCTTAGCCGCTTTTCCCGAGTGAATGAAGGAGATGCTACGTTTCACCATTCAAAAATACTCCATTGCATGATCAACCAATACGCTCTCGCAGCAAAGGCAGTCCGGCCAGATCTAAGATCATATCTTGATGTTGTTGTCAAGATAGTAAATACCACCAAACCCAGCGCTCTCAATACTCGACTATGCGTTTGCCAAGAGTTCCATGCGGACCAAGAGAAGCAGCTCTTCCACACGGCGGTCTATTGACTGATATATAGAACACGGAAATAAAGAAAAATGGCTAAACGATGAGATCCCCTAATTGCTTGACCACGTCTACAAGGAAGTCTCGAAAATACGTCGAGAAACACTAGGCTAAGCCTTGACGCTGGCTTACTCAAAGTGCGAATATTCATGGTAAAGCTGGAGTTGTGGGAGGGCAACGTCAAGTACGGAAACTTCCACATGTCTGATCATCTCAACGCAGCGTCTGGTGATGAAGAAACTACGAAAGGAAACACGGGGCAACTTGTGCAGGCGCACGTACGGGTCTGTCGCCAATGCCAAACGGAATTCCAAACTAACTTCCTGTTCGAAAGAAGGAAATTTTTTCAAAGATCCGTCCAGCGTGGAGGTACAATTCCTTAGCAGACGGCATGCATGTAGCATGACTTTTTCATGTTCGTGAATGACTCCACCGTTTCCCATGATGCGCTTGAACATCGGCTCCTGGCAAAGTTCTCATCTAACTTTGGCGTGCAGTATCTGACTCTGTATGATGCCCGCGAGTCCGATTCTGGATGATCTCCAAAACAGCTTCCCGAATTGAGTTCCTGAATTACCTCCTCTAGTTTGTTGGAAATATTTGTATTACAACGTTTGCGTACTCTTCGTTTATCTCCATTAATTATAGTAGGTGCTATCGTTGAACGGAGTGTAGAATGTTGTTTTAAAGAGTGTACATGTTTTATGTTAAAATTATGGGGGTACCCTGACGATCGTCTAAGAACTTCAGGTGGTATGTCGGAGAGAAAAAGTTTGGGGACCGCTGATGTACAACATCTTCTGCTATCTCTTTGTAGTTGTAGTATAATGACAGAATACACACAGTCATATCATTTCATATATTCTCCAGTGTAATGACAAATATCAAATCAATAAAATATGTTTTTAGGGATTCTCGACGCGCGGTACACCGATCTACAAAGCACGAAAGACGGCGACCGATGTACTGAATGAGTACGCAGTTGTCCCTCCCATAGCAAGAGTCGACGTTTCTTCCACAGCAAGAGACGATAGACAGAATAGTACTGGAAATGGACAGCGCAGGAGACGTAGCGTCGACGATGGAACCGACATTTGTTCAACGTATGGAACAAACGGAGGTGAGTGCCGGAGAAGGAGCAGTGTAACAGGTTGTGTGGCAAGTTCTACTAGTTCGAGTGATGCATAATCTGTTGAATGGTTAGGTCTAAATCCGTACTGATTATCACAAAATAGCTTAGAATCAATAAAATAGGTGGATATCTGATTATGGATTATTTTCTCTAGTACTTTAGAAATAGTTGGAAGGAGAGAAATCGGCCTGTAATTTGTTATTAGAGTTGGGTCATCCTTTTTGAAAATTGGAACTACTTTTGGAATTTTTACTTTATCAGGAAATATGCCAGTATTAATAACTTGGTTAATTACTAGGGTTAGTGATTTAATTATTGTTGGTTCAATTATTTTTAGCAGTTTTGATGTAATTCCATCAAATCCACTGCTATTTTTAGTTGGGAGATCATTTATTGTTTTCCTTACTGTTTCTTCATCCACATTCTTAAATTTAAGAGTAGATCTAACGTTTTTATTTAAGTAGTAATCATATTTTTTGCCTCCTGTATATTTAATGTCTTCTACAATAGTTTGAGCTATGTTTGTAAAATAGTTATTGAATTTGTTTGCTATTTCTGATTTATCTGTTATGGTAGTACCATTCACTTTAAAAGTTGATGAAGACGTCTTCTTTGTTTTATTTGTTAAGTGAATTTCGTTTATAGTTTTCCATGTATTTCTGATATCTTTTTTGTATTGGTTAAATCGTGATTCAAAGTAGATTTGCTTAGCTGCACGGATATTTCTTTTTAATATAGTATTGTAAGTGTTTATATTAGTATTAGTAATATCATAGTCTGGTGAGTTAGAGTCAGTCATTTTTAATTGTTTATAAAGTGTGTCCCGATATATAATAGATTTGAGTAAACCTTGGGTAATCCATGTCGATTCTTTGTGTTTGTATTTATTAAATTTCATTATTTTAATAGGCATGTACTTACTTTTAGCGTGCATGATTTCTTCATGCATTATATTGTAATTTAGGTTGGGATCTTCAGTTTGTTTTTTATGTAAATAATAATTTATAAGAACCAATTTCAATATTAACTTTCTGCATAGTATACTATACTTTGTATATTAATTTTTACAAATTTAGGAGGGAGTTCAACGTTAGGAACAGTGTCTATAATTCGAAAATAAGGTTGATGGTCCGAGAAAGTGTTTGTGAAAATCCCAGCAGTACTTTCTAATATAAATTGATTTAGTGAGCAAAAAAAGTTATCTATTAGTGTTCCGTTTGTTGTAGTGAAACGAGTTGGGAACGTAATTTGGGGGTAAAGACTATGAGATGTTAAAGTATCCAAAAAAATCACTGTATATTCTGTTTTCATTTATTTTAAGTAAATTTATATTAAAATCCCCTGCTATAAAGAGATTATTATTATTATACCTTGGGGGTTTATATATATTTCCGATGCCAATGAAGAAAGAAAAAAGCACATACACATTTGGCATTATACATTTTGTAAAATAAATCATCATATGTATGTAACCACATATCAATTGAACATTTGAATACTTATAAATAATGATAATTAGTTTGACATTTATGATTAACCAAAATAATAATGTATCAATTGTTAGTATCAAAATGGCTGGTTCCGAGAATAGGTAATAGAGCGTTACGATATGAAATAGTTTTATTCTGTAGGCTGTACAATAGTTTTAACAGCAAACAACTGTAACACCTACATTGCACCATTTAAAAATATCGATTAGGTTAATGCTAATAAAAAATAAACAAAAATAAAAAGTAGAACTTGTATCATCAAAAAGACAGCTCGTATGCAAATTATTACTAGTGTATCAATAAATAACTACCTCACTACTCGAGTAGTTACCAGTAGTCAGAGTCAGTAATGACTTCAGCTGCTTGCAAGTAATTACTAGTGTATCAGTAAACAACTACCTCACTACACGAGTGGTTACCAATAGTCAGAGTCACTAATGACTTCAGCTGCTTGCAAGTAATTACTAGTGTATCAGTAAACAACTACCCCACTACACGAGTGGTTACCAATAGTCAGAGTCACTAATGACGTCAGCTGCTTGCAAGTAATTACTAGTGTATCAGTAAACAACTACCTCACTACACGAGTGGTTACCAATAGTCAGAGTCACTAATGACTTCAGCTGCTTTCAAGTAATTACTAGTGTATCAGTAAACAACTACCTCACTACACGAGTAGTTACCAATAGTCAGAGTCACTAATGACTTCAGCTACTTGCAAGTTATTACTAGTGTATCAGTAAACAACTACCTCACTACACGAGTGGTTACCAATAATCAGAATCAGTAGAGACTTCAGCTGCTTGCAAGACAAATTAACACTGATCATAATCACCTGTAACTCCACCTTACTGCAAGTAATTAAGCAAACAGAACTTGTATCATCAAAGAGAGAGTACTATTTTACTAATCAATGTTAAAAAGCTAGCTCACTGCACGAGTAATTACCAGTAATCATAATAAACAGTGACTACAGCTGCTTGCAAGAACAATTAACACTGGTCATACTCATCAGAAACTGCATCTTGTTGCAAGAACAATTACCAGTGAGCATGATCGTGACTGAATACACACAATCGTTAAGAGTTACAATTACAAGTTTACCTCAGTACCATTTGAACAAACCTTGTTCTCCACAAATAAAAAATAAAGCTTTGAAAAAAGAAAAAAAAATACACAAGCAGCCTAACAAGTTCAAGCTATGATGCAACAAAATGATCTACAAGCTAACAAGTTGGCTTACAAAGTCACAGACGACCACAGTCAACGCGTGCTAGACCTCAGCAAAGTAGCGTGAGCCTACACGGTAAAATCAGTACTTGCTCAGTTCAGCATCTGTGTGCACCTCACGCACGTCATTTGACACCGACTTTACCATAACTCGTCCATTGTAGGTCCAGCAGTCTGATATTTTATGTTCCTTCTTCAGCCTCCGTGTCTTGCTTGCGAGCTGTGCTCGATGTTTTGTCAAGTCCTCATTGACAAAGACTACTGAACCCTGGCTTCGTAATTTCTGCCTGGACCGTAGTACCGCGTCGCGCAGGCGTGCACAGGTGAATTGCACAATAACAGACCTGGGCCGCTCCCCAGCGGCGGGTTTAGGACCAAGTCTGTGGCTGGTGACAATGTCATTGTTCGTCACAGGAGGTGCTAATGCCATAGTGTCGTTAACAATAGCCATTACTTTCGCAGTGATGTATTCACTGTCAATTTCTTCAATTCCCTGAATTCTTACATTACAACGTCTAGAATATTGTTCTAGGCGATTGTTATTTGCCTCAACCGCCGCAAGTCTTTTCTCTAGAGTCTCTATGTACTGGTCCTTCTTTTCTAAACCGCTCGTGTAGATTATATATCTTGGCTGTTAGAGTGTCAATCTTATTTGCCAGCACCTGGGGGTACAAGGCAGTTCTTACCTTACCAATGACTGTCTCGTCGGTCAGAAGTTCCACGAGTTTCAAAGCTATTTCATCTGAACTCAGTGGCTCCTCGCTCTTTTCAGCGGTACTGTTCGGCTTACGCCTTGGTTGCGGCATCCCTCAGCGTCAATACACTCCTGTAGAAAGCCCACTATCAACAAACAAATGACTATTGCTCTCCCCGAAACGACTTGCTTTAAGCAATGGCGGTCATCATTGTTCGGCTAAATGTTTGATTTCAGTTACGATATCGTCGTGTTCATCCGCAATTCAATCAGTCCATCGCAAATTAGTGATCGTATTAATATATAATATACTCTACAGAAGAGTGCTTTATATATTTGGTCATTAGGATCCACAATTCAATCAGCCCATAGCAAATTAGGTGTGCTAATGACCAAATCTACAAAGCACTCTTCAGTAGAGTATATATATATATTAATACGATCACTTTGGGGGCAGTCTGACAACATGTCAGCTCTCCAACGGGCGCCACGGCGGTTTCACTTTCAATTTACACATGCCATGTTTGATGACTGCTGAACTTAAATGATTAGTGGAAACTAGTTTAAAATGCACAGAACGTAATGATGATAACTGCTGTTTGGTTTGTTGCTCCGTGAATAAGCTGATAAGCAAGAACTAACCATTCATACAGCGGAAAGTTGATACTATGTGGAAAGACCGAATACTATAAGTGAGACGTGTTATTCGTGGTACTGTTCTTGCCACGTTTTAACAGTCTGTTCCAAATTGCCCATGTATTAATTAGTAAAATGTTCTTAAGACTATAATAACTATGCTGAAGGTATATTGTCCGCCAAATTGTGTTTAGTAAGGACGTGACAACGGTCACAATTTGAAGGCACGGCCACGGGTACTTGTTCAAATAGTAAACAAAACATCCAGTTTCAAAACAAGATTTATTGGCGATACGGCCGAGTTGGGCTGAGTTAACAGTTATGCCCTTTGATGTTCAACGATGCTCACTTTCCCACAGTCAATACAGCAGACTTCCACTTAGATGTTACTACTCCCGCCAATTCCAGGTAGACGAATAGACTACGACCCTTTAATAGGTATGGTGCTGATCGTGACATTCCTATCACGCGTTGATTTCACTTTTGTAGGGTCCGATACTTCCGGAAAAATGAAACTGGTCCTTGAGTCGAGCACGTCCAGCAATCTGCTGACGAAGGTGTCTCTTCGCGGCATATGTGACTTCGTCGACAAGTTGGTCCTGCCGAACATCCCCGACGCCTGCCCGGGAGTATCCGTAGCGAGTCGCCTCGCCTCGCTCCGTGGCAAGACGTGCACACAGCTCGACGACGACGACGTCTCCTATGCGAGGAACCTACTCGACGAGTGCGCGCCTTTCTACAAGAGCGGCAAGCTGAGGCCAAACACGACGTCTGAGCCGGCAGACAGCGGCAGTGTACCCCAGCGCTGTTATGAAGCAGATTTCGTCTACGACGTCATGTATTACTTCGCCGACGTGGGATTCTACGACATGTCACACGACCTTAAATACACCATTGTGTTCATTCATTACACGAACAACGATGGTGCAGAATTCTTTGATATGTACAATGTTGAACAGACTTTCTACGAAGACCAAGTCGCATGGCAGACTATGGACAACGGTATTATCCAGTTGGTGACGGTCGGCTTCGATAATCATGGCAGAATGAAATACTCACTATTCGAGAGATACTTAATTAATGATTTGACATATTTCGGTCTCGCCAGTCTCGTGATAGCTCTGTTCACGCTGATATACCTACTTTCATTCGTCTTGGTCATTGGCACATTCGTCAACATTCTGCTAAGCTTCGGTTTCGCATACTTCCTCTATTACTACGTGTGTCAGATGGTATTCTTCCCGTTCATTAATCTCATAGCATTGCTGCTTCTCATTGCTATTGGCGCCGATGATGTCTTTGTCTTTTATGACACGTGGCTGCAGGTGAAAGCGGAACATCCGACGTGGAGTCGTGATCAGCATCTGTCTGCGACGTTCTCGCACGCCGTCATGTCTATCTTCGTGACGAGTTTCACAACAGCCGCGGCCTTCCTAGCCAATCTTGTATCTGATATCACGGCCATTCAGTGCTTCGGCATCTTTGCCGCTATCTCCATAATAGCCAACTTTGTGATGATGACGACCATTTTGCCAGCTATTGTCGTCGCCTCCGAGGCGTGTTCGGCTTGTATCACCTGCCCGTGTAATGCCTCAATGTTCGGTGCCTTTTACCGAATACCGAATAAGGCTTACTCGTGGGTGACGGCGCGTTTCAAGTCCTTTTTTCACACGGTAATACCCAGGGTGATCGGACGTGCTTGGTGGTTCTGTATCGCAGTCGGCGTAGCTGTCGGCTTAGTTGCATTGCTAATTGTCTTCTACAAACCTGCACTGAAGCCACCAAAGACACAGGAGTTTCAACTGTTTAACAAAGACAACGTACTCGAAAAATGGGACCTGGACTTCAAACATCGATTCCCAGTCGAAATTGCAGCTGCCAGCAAGCGAGAAAACATCTATGTGACCTTTCTGTTCGGATTCAAGGCCGCAGATCCCGGAAACAGACTAAACCCGGACGATGAAACGAAAGCTCTAACGCGAGACGGCGATTTCAAAATGGAGCTTCCCGAAACACAGGATTGGCTACGCAAGTTTTGCGATAGCATAAAAACGGCTGCGTTTGTGAGCCCTTACATTAACTCCTTATCGTGTTTCGTGTCTAACGATGACATGTATCGTTTTGTAATAATGCTCGTGTGCTCCAATGTTTACAATTCGGGAACCTCAAATGAATTCGAGAACAAATGCTGTTTGGGCAGTGTTGACTCGAAGATTATTAAGTACTGTGTGGACCAATCACGCCATCGAGGACTGTTGGATTATGTCAGGTCTCTGGATATTTTCCAATTCGCGATTGGCTCTCCAATTTACGACAAGAGCTCAGAGTCCAATGACAGTTCCGTTGTCGGCTACCGTTTTGGCGTACATACCAATCTCAGCAATTCAATGTCGTATGAAAAAATGCGCACCAGTTACGACGTCGTATCGAGCTTTATGAAGACACAGCTGGAGTCCGCTCCGGACGGACTGCGCAGCGGATTCGTCTCCGGTCATGGGAATTTCGAGTTCTACGACCTGCAACATTCACTTGCTACCGGGACGTTCTTTTCGGTCGGCTTGTCGATCGGTGTGTCCTTCCTTGTGCTTCTCCTCACTGTCCGCAATGTTCTCATCACGATCTACGCCGTGGTCACGATCGTGTTGTCTATCGCATGCACCGTTGGTAGCATTGTCCTGATGGGCTGGAAGCTGAACATTGTCGAGTCGATGACTATTACGCTCGCGGTCGGGATGTCAATCGACTTCACAATCCACTACGGCGTCGTCTACCAGCTGTCGAGAGACGCGACGCCCGCCGGACGCACTCGTGAGTGTGTCGGACGGGTGGGCTCTGCTGTCGCGGCCGCCGCTTGGACCACCTTCTGCGCCGGCATCGCCGTGCTCAACTGCTCCGTCGACCCCTACCGCAAACTCGGCGTCTTCCTCGTGCTTGTGATGGTCTTCAGTTGGGTGTACTCCACCTTCTTCTTCCTCTCGCTCTGCCACATTGTTGGTCCCGTGGGAAACTTCTGCCAAATCCCCTGCCCGATTCGAAGCAGAAAACATCAAAGCAGCGTAACAAATATAAGTCTTGGCAACATTTCGTCATAAAGTACACGATACTTTGGTTATCTCTGGGACGCGAGACTTCCAATTTTGTTTGACCAAATATATTATACTGGAGACATACTGTGGCATCTAGTCTCGTCACGTAAAGAACGTGGCAAATAACAGACACGTTCAGAAGTTATAAACAGTAGCGCTAATGCGTCGTATTGACCAAGACAGTGAACGTGTTTATCGTGTTAGCTGTAGTGTATGAAGCTAAAGCGTTGACTAGGAAGGACAGTGGACACGGTTCTCTAGTGCTAGTCGTAATGTAAAGTCGTGACAAAGACAAGCACATGCTTCCATGTTAGTACCTGTCTTGTACATTCAGAACGGTCACGATGGTAGACACACGGAACTGCCACTGGGCAAACTACTCAAAGTAGTAATGTGCATACGAACGTCGGCATTTGTTTTGTTTTAGAATTAGAAGCTGCTAGTCTGTATAAATATGTGATATATATATATATATATATATGAACAACTCGTAGCATATACAATACTATATGCTACGAGTATATATATATATATATATATATATATATATATATATATATATATATATATAGTATTGTATATGCTCCGAGTTGTTCATCGTAACTGATATTAAGATGTGGCATTCAAGTTTAACAACATATGCCAGGCTTGTTACGCATTACTACCTTTCTAGAGGAAAGTATGCATCGTAGCCTGTTTACTGTTTATTATTATGTATATATTCCTTTATTCAATTTGCGCGTTCCGTGTTTACAGAAAACCCTCTTAATTAAAATTGTCTTCGAAGAACATTAACTGACTGTTCTGACATATATTATGACACACGCACGCACACACACTCACACACACACACGCACGCACGCACCCACATAAATCGAGATGGTTTACGATTGAACAGGTTTGTCAGCGAGTAAAGTGTAAAGCGCTTTGAGTGGGCAGTCCTCAGGACTGGATACTGCGCTATATAAGAACATACTTTTTATATATGTGTCTAAAATATACAGCTTGTCTTAATATATTAATTTCTTTTCACTAAACAAATAATGTTCTAAGTGAGGCATACATGATACGCTAAACACATCTTTCCTCGCATAGCTCTGTAGTAGTAAATTACGATTAGTCATCACCACCTACAAAGTAGTCTTTCACATTTCTAATGTCAACCAAATCAGTCGAAACCACTTAACATGATAGCGGTGGCAACCTTCACATTCTTGGTGATTTCGCACGACAATTACTCATAGTATTGTCGTGTTTTTGTGGTTGCAGACATTATTTGATAGTGTATGACCACAAAATTAATTGTAAATGTTTTTTATCGTGAGTGGTGAGTTCTGCGTTTGGTTGTGACTCGGTCGTCTGGCGGTTGAAGGGTGTCCGTACGTTAACGAGTGTGTGAGTACGTGCATGAGTAAATGAAGTTAGTTTAGTGGCTGGCTAACAGCAGTACACTACTTGGTGTATAACTTAAGGCTAAATACTTGCTCTTCTTGATTCAGTGGATGAACAAGTTATATCGCTCATGACAGTACCCTTATAAAGGTCAAACGACTTTTTTAAAAGAGGATGTAAAGAATGGGTCAACGTAATAAGACCCTGGCAGTAGCCAAACCACCACTCATTAATTGTGTTAATCGTTGACGAATCTGTCCTGGTAAATCACCCAAAAAGAAGTACACGTCACCGTACCAACTCGTCTGGGCCATTGTGTAAACTGTGTATTTTACAAGAAAAAATTTTTGCAACGATTTGCATTAAGGCAGACTCTCTTGCACACTATTTGTGGTCTCGCTGGTAGACTATATTAGGGAGTGCTGCAGGCAGAATATCCGATAAAGACGCAACTTTCAAGTATGCGAAATATCGATCGGCCATAGGCGACTTGCCTGACCACTGAGTGTCCACTTTTGGTCCACCTGAACTCGCGACCTAGGTCCAGTCACGTCTCGACGCCGTTTATACATAACAGGTGAGAGAGCCGATAGTCGGTTACCGAAAGGAGTAACCGATTGATATAGTCTATTTTACTGTTGATCATACTTCTCTAGTATGCACGCAGTGATACCCAGAACGGTGTGAAGTTCTCACCATCACGAATATAACACACATGAACGTCCCCGTTCTTGTTTTTATTGCATCTCTGAGCTCGGGTTACTGAATATGTAGGCGCAGTATTAGAGTTATTATTATTAGTAGTAGTACGTGTATATGTGTCATACTTGGCCCAAGAAAGGTTTGTCCGCACCGTATCGTCTCATGCCGTCACTGATGTTCTCACGTTTACACGTTTCTTATCGTCGTTTATCCGTCTACAAATTGGGACGAATATTTGCGCTGTTCTCACGGGTGATGCAGTCGCGACTGGCGAAGTCAATTACCAGTTTGACTCAGCTAACTTCCGCACTTCGCGTAGGGGATCAGCCAGGGCTAGTTTTGCATGGCAAACAGTCCTGGACAGAGAGGATTGGATTCCCAGACAGAAGTCATTTATCCATCTTCAAACTGAGAGGCTGACAGGCGGCAGTGCTCGGTGACATTTGACACTAATGGGGTACATGATAGTACCACTCTTACTGGCAATTAGTGGACATCATGTTTATGGTGCATTCGTAGAAATAACAAAATTAATAAGGGTGATCCATGATGGTATTCATACAACCAAACAACAACATCATATACTGATCCAAAGCTCGGTGTTGACAATATGCGTAATATTCACTGACATGTTATTATTTACTGCGAGTCTATCCTGTATCGCCAGTTTTGAACAGACTGACAGTTAGAGGAAACAGAAAAACCAGAACTCCGAGAAAAGGGTACGTTTTTAGACATTCTTTTGTAAATCTTTGTATACTTTTAGATTATTCAAATACACTAATTTTGGAATTACTTTATAAGCACACATTTGATACTGTGGAAACTTATTATATCTATTCGTAAAACATGACAAACGTTATATCTGGCGTAAGAGGCAACACAGCCTAGAACTTACTTAGTAGAAGCCAGAAGAAGACTTGTAAGAACCTTTAAGAAATTGAACGCGCGGTAGAATAACCTGATGTCATGATTGTGGCCACACAATGGATGATGATGATGATGAAGATGAACGTGTCTCATCAGCGTCAAAACAAGTGCTGTCCCTGTGCTGTGTGTTCCTGTTTGTGAGTGTGACAGTGTGAATGTGTGACGGATGAAGTACTTACACTAGGCGCCTTCTGTCAGTTTGTGGCCCCCATAATTTCTGCCATTTATATCGTTTAGCCTTTACTTTAGTTTAGGCCATATAAAACAGGTCCAGCCTTCAGGTCTCTCGTCAGAACGTTGTTAAAAAGTATATGGTGAGTGCGATTTTGGTAAATGTGTTTATATTGATCCTGGTGAAGATGCTATAGACTATCAAAACAACTCATCATCAACAATCAACAACTTAAAAGTCTTAAGATGTCTGCTGAGTGTATTTTTTACAAGTGACATAATAGGCACATTCCTTTGGCTTGGTGAGAAAAATAGTTTTCTTTTTTTGCGCAGAATTATTGGATGCATATTTAATCAGAGGATAATTATATTTAAAAATAAAGGTTTGTGGAACCTATTTTAAAATCTGAGTTTTTATGAGAAACTGGGAATTATTTAATAAAAGTAAAATTATTTCACGTGGCCTTCTTGTGAGACAATATGTTTAATATTTAACATATTGATATTAGCAAAAATAGATAAGCGAGCGAAAAATGAACAACTCAGAACACGTCTAAAACATGAAATTCTACGGTCGCTAGCACCCTCACGGCTCATCCTGTCCCGACCATCTTGGTATTATTTGAAAGGATGCACTTTTTGTTATTCTAGCGACATCTAGATTTCCCGGTAACCGTTCAAAGAACACCGATAAATGGACCTACAATCATGCCATTTTCGGTGTTCTGTACGGTTCCGAACGATGTTGGCGGCGGGTACTCAGTACACTAATCTTCCGATTGCGGCGCTGTTTTCCTCATTTGCATAGGTTCAGACATGCGCACTTAGCCATTTCTTGATTTCATGTTATAAGCTCCACCCACTTTTAAACCGCGGCGAAACTGATGTGCTTTGATCGCAGCGAAACCGATATATCTCTACGTCGGCGTGACGTCACAATAAAGTACGCCACCCAACGGGTCTAAATTCGTTGCGTTGGTTGGTTGATATACGTGATTGTGACGTCACGCCTACTTCACGTATGTCATTTTAGCAGCCGTTTGAAAGTGGGTGGAGCTTATACCATGAAATCAGATAGTGGTGCCTCAATCGGTAGATTGGTGAAGTGTGTCGACGAAACAACGTGGTTCGCAGGTCTAAGATACCGGAACCGGCCCGGTTGTAGGTCCGTTTTCAGTTAATTTTAGGAATGATTATCAGGAAATCATTTATATGTTTGAATAGCAGAACGCTTAAACTTTCGAACGACATCAATATTGTTGGGATCCGACGAACCGTAATGGTACTAGCAATCATTAAAAAGGCGTTTTTGGAACGTGTTTGACAGTTGTTCATTTTTCGCCAGCTTATCTATTTTTGATATTAGGCATTGTACAATATGCGGTACATTCATTGGAGAAATTAAACATACGTACGTTAATATTACAGACGCTGTCAGAAAGAATGACGTGGCAACATTGCCACTGACAACAACATCAAGAGAACATTCGAAAGTACTTCAAGACTGCCTCTGACGGGAATGGTGTTAGACGGCATCGGATGGAAAGAAAATGTAGCTGGATGTAGCATAATAGTTTATGGACAAAAATAATTAAAGGGAATAAAAACAGCTATTGCTTGAATTCATATTATATTACATCCTGCTATTTATTTCCATGTCGACCAAGCCAAAAAAATGATTTAGAAATTCCACATGTTATGCTGTGCAGCCGGACATTTTCGAATATGCATATTTTTGGCGCGCTTTTCGGGATGCCGAGATGTGACGTCACATACGACGCCACGTGATCGCCTAGCTCATTTCACACACAGCCACTTTTTAAACAACTTAATTTGTTAAAAACAGAAGATCAATTAAAATTGCAAGAAGTAAACTTTTACTTTAAATACGCTCACAAAAATCTACCTGTTTACTTATTAAACTGGCAGATTACATCAAATGTTAATATACACCATCATTACACTCGGAAATCTAAAAATATACATACTGCTAGAACTAAACATGAATTTGCAAAACAAAGTCTTAAATATAACTTGCCATACATTATAAACGACACTCCTGAAATAGTGAAAGAAAAGATATATACTCATAGCCTGCGAGGCTTTGCAATTTACACTAACAACTTTCTCCTAAAAAATACAAAGATACATATACACTTTTAAATTGTTATTCATGTAACCACAATCAGTACTGTTAATTGTTAATAAATGGAAGAAAAAAAATGTGTAATCAAGTGCATACACAGTTTTGATTATATCAATCGCTATAAAGAGCATTTACTGCCACATATAATTCACACTAAAAAAAATTTATTTAGATAAACACATAACTTGAAAGGCCATCATATTTTTTATATATTTGTCATAACTGCGGTGGCTCCTATAATAGCGACAATATGTCTTAATCGGAGCCACTAACCTCCTATTTACCATACAATTAAAAGGTGATTTTCTGTTAATTAATTACTACACTGGTATCAAAAATGGTACATACACACATTATTATGTATGCATATATATTTTATATGTGTAAATGTACATACCTGATATGTTTATTTTATGAATATTTGTTATATTTTGTGGTCAAAATAAACTTCTTGTTCTTGTGTTCTTGTTCATTAAATTAAAATTTTCCGCGGGAATCGCTACACAGACGGGTTTAAAATCGAATTTATGCTACAAATGTATTTTTGTGTATTTGTTTAATGTTCTCAAATGTCAAATTATACACAATCACTTATGTGCACTAGTCTTATAACTTGAATATTTCAATAGTAATCATCGTGCATTGTCACTCTAGTGATCAAATTAGCATTACTCGATACACATTCATCAATTTATTGGGATTAACTGGGATTTTAACAATGTTAAACTTTGTGCACACATAGAAAACGGATTTTAGGTAATGCCTTGTTTTTATTTCCTTTAA
Organism: Escarpia spicata; assembly: GCA_963995525.1. NCBI lineage: Eukaryota > Metazoa > Annelida > Polychaeta > Sabellida > Siboglinidae > Escarpia > Escarpia spicata. Next base: position 10,315,087 of record OZ023212.1, read on the forward strand.
GCAACGTTTTCATAAAATATTTGAATCGGCATGTGCCGTATGAATCAATGGATACTCATTGCAACTTTGCATATGATTTTCTAGTATTACATTATTTGTTTGTTATGGGCATTGAAGTTGTTTACGTATTTAATTTTAGTTTATATAATTGGATGGGATACTCGACACATATTCTCTTTTTGAAGCAGTTTTACATTTGTTATGCGCCTAATTGATATATTACTATACTATTTTATTGTTTTGATATACTTCCAAATCCCAGTTAATCCCAATAAATTGATGAATGTGTATCGAGTAATGCTAATTTGATCACTAGAGTGACAATGCACGATGATTACTATTGAAATATTCAAGTTATAAGACTAGTGCACATAAGTGATTGTGTATAATTTGATGTTATAACTTGAAAACGCACACATATACACACATATAGCAAAGTTAGACATAGTCGGCCTATGAGCGGCTAGCCATCGGTACAGTATCGACGTCCGACTGTGAGCCGCCCTCGGCCCGAAGGCGAGCCGCCGGACAAAACTCCCACGGCCCTTAGGCGGATGCGCCAGCGGGCCGATAAGTTTTCCGCTCTCGGTCCGCTCTCGGTCCGCTCTCGGCCCGCTGTAGTTGTGCTATCTGGGTAGCTATAGACGCTTTGCTTCTCGAACAGCAATCTTTCAGGGGTTTCTGTACGACCCCTCGGAAGAAAAGTAAAGCTTTTTTTCGGAAATCCTCGTTCGCTGTACCGCTTCTCGGGTTCCAAAAGGATGTTAAACAGATGTTAATTGATTGTTCGCAACGTTGCGCGTGTTTTCTGCGATTGTTCCGAACAACGTAAGCTGACCTCTAGTCAGCTGGAAACGTTTTACGTAACTTGCGTTGCGAAACACTTGTCAAAGTGATGTCAAACGTCAGGCACGAATACATCGGGAAAACGTCATTTTTGCTAGTAATACTAAAGCAATATGAAATACTTTTATATCGCCACGTTCCTTAGAAGTCTGAGCTCAGTGGCGCACCACAACTAAGCGGTTCGGCAGTCTTTAGATAGTTGTACAATGCGAAGGTCGCTAACAGATATTAAAACATAGATCTTCAGGTTGCGGCAAAATTACAAAATTTTTCTTATTGACATAATTCTAACAGGGAACGAGTAACCGAGAAAGTTCAACATTTATGCAAAACACACTTCCATTGTAATTTTAAAAGTTGTGCGCTCTTCCCCAAATAAGGGTGGCCTTTTGTCCTGCATTGAATGTCACACAGCTGCCGGGACACCACCGACCAACCGAGTGAATGTGCTGCCGCACTTCGCATGCTGTATGTGCGGAAGTACCTTCACCAGGCGCTATGATTTAAAAGTACACAACAAGAAGGGCTATTGCGGCCGGAAGGTCGAAAAGCAGCAGCGGCAAGAAGAACACGTCGAAGAAATAATGGTAACTTGATTGTATTCTATAAATGTTTTCAGATGCTGCTACAAATCCCGTTTCTTTATGTTTTGTATCCCACGATTAAAAGTCAACTTGTCTTTATTTTCAAGTGTTGCTACAAAGCCCATTATCTCTCTATGTTTTGTATACCATGATTAAAAGTCAACTTGTGTATTTATTTCAGCGCCAAGAAAAGGAGCGCGTTGCCGTTGCAGCTGGCAGTGTTGCAACTACCTCTGTGCCACGAAAACGCCGACGTGCTTCAGCTTCACCGGCTTCGTCAGCGACATCTTCACCATCACCGAAAAGACCGTCACCTGCAACCTCTTCGGCATCACCTGCAGCTTCTCCGCTAGTCTTTCAACAAGATTCACTTGTACCACCGGAGGTGGTAGATTTTGTACCTGATAATTTGTTTAATTTGTATAGGAGTCAGTGGTCGACATTTCGCACACATTATCGTAGGGGGCCCGTCCAGAGAACCTACAACATCCGATTAACCGATACTGACATAACCTCATTACAACCAACATTGTGGAACATTTTTGATGACCAAACTACCGCCTTCAAAATTAATTTAAGCTTCGGATTTATTTTATATAACCAGAAAACGAAAGAACATCGTTATTTTCATTCTTCAAAAAATGTTTCCGGTAGGTTTCTGGACAGGCCCCCTTTAATTAGTAATACCGATGAATTTCAGTTGTTTTAAAATTCGTTTGAAGAAAAAGATATTTTGAGTTGGGCAATTAGACAGAGGCCCGATTCTCAGTGGATATGTGAAATGGTAACAAATGTTACATTTTACATAAACATCATACCTGATCACCCTATAGGTACTTGTGAGCACATAGTCCTTCCCGACTATGTCCTCACAAATAAAGGTTTAAATTTGTTGTCCTGTGACTGGTCCCTACAGGGCTGTCCTCCTTATAAAGATCATCTTTGTTTTTTCCGTGCTCTCGCACTAATTCGGGGAGCTGATATTCGTAATCTCGAGCCTCATGTTGCCGCTCTGTATAACATGTATTGTGAGTCCCTAAACGATGCCCCGTCTATGAAGTGTTTCCCTGGTTTTAAGTTAAGTGACCTTTATGACATTGAAAAGCTTTTTCACATCAATATATTTGTTTATGAACTACTCGATCATCACGACGACGACGACGAGAACTTGGTAGCGTGTCATTTACTGAGACGTTCAACTTGTAAATTCCCCGATACTTTAAATTTGAATCTTTTCGAAACACATTTTTTTTATATCTACGATATTAAAACATACACACGATCTTTCAAATGTATCAAATGTGACAAACTTTGGCATACAGAATGGTCCTTAAAAAGACACCAACAAGGTTGCGAAGTCGAGGTCAAGAGAATTTTCCCTGGTGGTATATTTCATGTTCAGGAAAAAAAATTCACAAACTTTATGAGTTGGGTATTGACGTCGAAGACAAAAACCGGTATTATCCGTTTCGGGCCACCTTTGATTTTGAATCTTATTTTGATACGGCCAACTTACCAGTAAATACTCCAAAGGTCGAGTGGTTGGCTCGACACGAAATACTTAGCGTTAGTGTGTCATCCAATGTTCCCGGGTACAAGGAACCACGCTGTTTTATTAGCGAGGGTGAGCTGAGCCAGCTAGTCGATCGATTTCTAAATTACCTTTACGAAATTAGCGACACCGCTTCCGAAATTCTTAAAACACGTTATCAGTTTGTTTTTGATAAATTAAACCAAAAACTAAAAGATATTCAATCACCAGAGGGTAGAACGCTCGAACCCGACTTAGACGAAATTCTAGATGACGGTTCACCTTTACCTATTATCCCAAAAGATGAAATTTCTAAATTAATTAGTATGCTTCACGGATTTCTTGAAGAACTACCCGTCATTGGCTTTAATTCCGGAAAATACGATTTTAACGTCATTAAAAAATGTATCACACCACACTTCCTGACAACCGACGTAGATGACGAGACGGATGAGAACGAATGTAATAAGAAATCTAAAAATGTCATGTTCACAGTAATGCGTCATACTAATCTGATGTGTTTAAAAACAGCGACTTTGACATTTTTGGACATCATAAATTATTTGGCCCCCGTTTTAGTTACGATTTTTTTTTATCAAACTTAGATGTGTACAAACTAAAGGATACATTCCCTACGAGTGGGTGACTTCGTTAAGTAGACTCGACTGTGAATCTCTCCCTCCAAAGGAAGCTTTTCACAGCGATTTGAAAAACGAAGACATTTCTGACGAAAATTACTCGTTCTGCGAACAAATTTGCGCGATCACGATATGAAAACTTTTCGTGATTTTCTTATTTGGTACAACTATAGAGATGTCGTTCCTTTCCTTGAAGCTATAAAAATCAGTTCTCTTTTTACCAATTGCGCCACATTGATATGTTTAAAGATGGTATTAGCGTTCCCGGTCTAACCATGAAATTTAGGTTTGATACATTACCACGTGGTATTTATTTCAGTCTGTTTAATCAAAAAGATTCGGATTTACACGATATGTAAAAAAAAACCATCGTAGGGGGCCCATCCATAATATATCACCGCCATCACGAAGTCGACGTTACACGACTTCGTGAATCGGAAAGGGGCGACTCAGCCCTCCCCTGTCGTTCCATTGTCGACTACGATGCGAATGGATTATACCTTTGGGCTCTTTCACAAGATATGCAAACCGGATGTTATACGCGTCGTAGCCGAGAAAATAATTTTAGACCGAAAACATCACGTGTTTACGGAAAAATGGCTCTTGAATGGTTAGAGTGGGTAGCTCACGAAAAGAATACAACGATAAGGCATCAATTTAACGGAGAAGAGAAACGCATTGGAGATCGTAAACTTCCCGTTGACGGATGGCGTGCCCAGACTCGCACCATTTATCAATTTCACGGTTGCTATTTTCACGGTTGTCCCTGTAACGTGGAGCACACCAACTCTATCAACGGGAAGTCTATGGTCGATCTCCTATCGGAAACTAAAAAGAACACTTCGTATTTGCGTAAATATACCGAGGTCGTCGAAATGTGGGAATGTCAATGGAAAGAAATTCGGAACAATTCCGAAATAAGAAAGTTTCTAAATTCAAAATTTCCTAACCATAACCTGAAGTGGGAAATGACCCAAGATAAAGTTTTGCAAAATGTAGTTGAAGGTCGCCTATTTGGCATGGTAGAGTGCGACATTTTTGTTCCGGATCATCTTAAAGATTATTTTGGTGAAATGCAACCCATTTTCAAAAACATTGACATTACCCGTGACGACATCGGTCCGTATATGCGAGCTTACGCTGAAGAGCACAATATATTATCTACTCCTCGGCGTACACTGGTGGCTTCGTATTTTGGTAAACAAATACCTTTGTTAAAATTGTATTTTAAACACGGACTGGTCGTATCTCACGTTTATCAAGTTTTAGAATACGAACCCAGTCCGTGTTTCAAACATTTCGCCAATGCTGTCTCGAATGCACGCTGCGAAGGTGACGTGCACCCGGACAACGCTATTATCGGTGATACGATGAAACTTCTTGGGAACAGTGCTTATGAAAAATGTATCACTAATAAGGATCGCCACAGAGATATTATCTTTTGTAATAGTAAAACGGCGAGCCAAGGAATTAACAGTCATCGTTTTCGCCAGCTAGACCCAATTACGGAATCCGTGTACCAATTGACAATGAACAAGAAATCCATTAAATACGATCTCCCTCTTCAAATTGGTTTCATGGTTTACTAGTATGCAAAGTTGAGAATGCTGGAATTTTATTACGATTTTATAGATGATTACGTAGAGCGCCCTCTCTTCCAATATTGCGAGATGGATACGGATTCCGCATATTTAAGTCTAGCTTTTTCTTATTTAGACGATTGTGTAAGCACCAGTAAAAATATTAAATACTTTACAAACTTGTCCCGGTGGTTTCCGGCCGTTTGTTGAGACGCGCACGCGTCCGATTATGTCACTTGTCGGATGGAAGGGAAAGAATGGGTCCCTTCGGAATCGTGTTGCATTGCGCGTGCGCGTCACGACAAAAGGACACCCGGCCTATTCAAGGTCGAATACGAAGGTAGAGGTTTTATCGGCTTGTGCAGCAAAACATATTATTGTTTTGGTGATACGGATAAATTCAGCACGAAAGGTCTAAATAAGAGACACAACGAAATTGACAAAGACACGTTTTTGAAAGAACTGAAAACCAAAGAGAGTGGTGTTGGAAAAAATCTTGAAGACCTTGACTTCAAATACCGATTTCCGGCGGCAATCGCAGATAAGAATATGAAACGTGTCATTGATGTGTCCATTCTGTTCGGATTCAAGACCAGTGATCCCGGAAACAGATTCGACGAGGTTGACTTCGACTGGGGAAAGAATGAAAGACAAAACTGGCTACGGACGTTTCGCAGCGCCGTTAAAACTACAACGTTTTCTAACATGTCCGATTCATCGCGCTGCATCGTGCCCAGTGAGGACATAAATAAATTCGACAGTCGTAAATTCTGTTCTGAGTTAACTGGTTTTCAACTGTACGAAAGGGAAGGCGGCACCGCTGTCGGATACAAACTCACCGTATCGACGAAGATGACGTAATCGATGTCGTACAAGAAAATGCATAAGAACTACGGGGTTCTGTCAAGCTTCATGGACGGGAAACGGAAGTCGGCCCCACCTCTCCGCTGGCGAATACATTTTCAAATTCTACGACCTGCAACATTCCGTTCCTACTGGCATGTTCTTTTCGATCGGGGTATCCTTCATTGTGCTATAATCTATGCCATGGTCACCATCATGTTTACGAACGCTTGTTCCATGGCTACCATTGTCCTGATGGACTGGAAGCTGAACATAATTGAACTACTTGCCATTACGCTCACGGTTGGCATATCGATTGACTTCACTATCCACTACGGCGTCGCTTAACAGCTGTCGAAAGATACGACGTCCACCGGACGCACCCGTGAGTCCTTCGGCTCTCACGGGTCGGCCATTGCCGCCGCCGCCGCCGCTTGGACCATGTTCTCCACCGGCATCGGGGTGCTCAACTGCTCCGTCGAACCATACCGCAGGATCGGCGTCTTCCTCGTGCTTGTTATGGTCTTCATTTGGTTATAGTTACACTCCACCCTCTTCTTCCAGTTTCTCTGCCATATCGGTCCAGTTTCTGCTAGATATCCAACCCGGGAGTTCTAATGACGTGGAGAAAGAGTCGCAAAACCGTGCTGTTGGATAACATAAATAAAACACACTGAACCTCGGAATCAAATAAAATAAGCGCACGCATATATTAAATGATGTGACGTCCATTAGTACACAAGTAATATGGTGCCCTCATTCGGTAACGTTCAAATTACGCCTTTTATCGCAGACCGTTCCTCAGTTTCTCGCGGGAACTGAAAATCGATTATACGAGAACGAATAGTCACGTGATGTGAACGTTTGTTTACGCGAGATCGTGACGCTGCAACGGGAACTCATGGCCACGGTCCTCACGCGTTTTCGGCCAGGTTTCCGCTTCAGCCGCCACCCATATCACGTCCACTTCGTAAATCGTTCAAGTAAGTTAAAGGTAGTTCGGTAGTATTTGCTTGATCACTCTCTTTATTATTTTCCATCTTCCTTGTTGTACATTGTGATTTCAGTATATAAACTCCCATGGCCGTAGCGTCCATATCCTGTTGAACATGCTTGGGTTAGCCCCGGACAAACTCAACTAGGTGCCCACACGTGCTTTAAGATCAGCGAGCGATACTACACTTCTTAAAGAGACATATAAACGATCGGACAGAGTAACTTTGCAGTGACAGACCCACGGATGTGGAATAGCTTGCCTAAATACATGCGATCGGCGGAAACATTAACAGCATTCCGGAAAAAATATAAACACACCTATTTCTCCTGCACTACCAGCTTTGATGCAAACATTGGCTGCCACATCTAAATGACACTACCAGATAGTTCGTATTTTATAGTATTGATTTTTAACTGAAAAAAGTGAAACTGTATTTTTTGTTTTTATTTTGTTATTAAAAGAGGTATGCCGTCGTATGTGCCGCGCCATTCCAAATACGTAACGACAATATAATACCATTTTAAAGTATAGGACACTATGGGCATCATATGAAAGCTCTTAGTAAGTATCGTTATAACTCTACATTGCTATGCTGCTATATAGTGATGCAACGGAACAAGTTGTAATACGAAACCAAATCTAAAACACCTTAGCCAATGTGAGGCGTGTCTCAATCCACCCCTGAAATGTCATTGCCTGTTACAGATAGGACTAAACAAAGGTTATACACGGACATCATAAATAACTGCACATGGTATAGTCTATTTTCATTAGCTGAGACATCGTTGAAGGGAATATAGGTTCCCTGCAACGATTTTCACCGATTACCGCCATTTAGCTAGTTATCTTGTTGTGTAATTTAACCGACTCATGTATATTTTGAAGTATTCTGTCACCACTAAAAGTGCAGTTTGGGGGAAGAATATAAGTAATTCGCCTACAAATGCCATTGGGGACATCATTCAATAACTGAAAACTGAGAGGATCTTGTCATTGTATGGAAAACGTTGTCCTTGTTACCGTGAAATGCCATGTTAGGAAACTTGTCCCAATATTGTGTCCTTTTATAACCTCGTACATTTGCTCTTCTTACAAAAAAACGTAGTCCATTGTGCCTTGCAATTTTGTGAATAAAACTTGTTTATTCATGAAATGACATTAATTAAAGTTTCGAGCATTCTTCCAGAAATGTGCCGTTTTAATGAACATATTGCTTATTGATCAAAAATGAACATAGCCTCCAGTATTTTATCCTTTTTACAACTGGAGAAAGTTGTCATTTTATGGCATTCTTCATTCTTTTTAATTTGGAATGTGTCCTTTTGGAGACACCTGTCCTCTTATATAGCACTTTACTTTTACGTGTTACTCGTACATTACGTTTAAGTTCAGAACCGTTGAGGAACGAACTTATTTACCCCACAAAGGTGCTTTGACATATATGGGGTATTTTGAAAAGATATACGTATTTCGTCCCACTCTAGGGTTCGTTGATTAATCCCTGAAAGTTAGATGCTCGAGTTTCTAGCCAATTAAGAGGCAAACGCTAAGATACATAGGTTGATCATAGTTAAACGTTGCACTTATGATAAGGCAGGATGATGGAAGGATTGGGGGTAGTTGACCTGGGTGGGGACTATTGGAAGGGCTAGAGGCACTGTCACCACACATTGTATGTAAAAACGCCCTGGGTTTAGTAAAACAAAGCGACATTTTGACTTCCACATACATCAAAGATCATTATGACAGCAAGAAACCCGGGAAGTCTGCTGCCGACCACATTTGGAGTCAGCTACGACAGTAATGTAGCGTGCGAGTTGTTTAATTGGTTTATCCAGTATTTTTCTGTTGTTGGCCCTCGTTGCAGCTTCGTGCACCTAATGTAGCCTTTCTTTAAAACAAAATTGCAGACCCATTTGGCATTTTCTTCTAGGTCCGATGATTATATTACCTAAGAGTGCTCAAGTGTACTGCACAACTAACCAAATGAAAAGCAACAGCGGCGATATAAACCACGTTCCTTCCAAAACGTTTAACTTGCTAAAGCAAAACTACTTTACTAGGATGTGACTAACATATAATGAATAGCAACATTAGAAAATCCAATAGCAAAATGTTTATTTATTTGTCAGTTCTCATTGCTAAATTGCCTTTATACGATAATGTTACACTTCTGTAAAGAATAGGCATTTACTTTGGCGGAGTGATCCATTATTTCATAAATTTGCCATGTAAACATATAATTCTGATGCCACCGAATGATACTGACATGACACTCCGCCTACGACAAGCAGAGCCTGTATTCACACACAGTTAGACCGGTTTACCTAAGAGGCTTTACTTCATGTGTACGACAAGTAACCTATCCATCACGTGACCTGTTGCCTAGCAAACAAAAAGGTTCATGAAGCCATCAATAAAATGGATGCCGAACACGCGGAGCGTTCGGACATTTCGTTGTATTCTTTGTTGAAATTGTGGTTCTAAACGTTTTTCTTTATGACAAAAAGTAACGTTTTAAAATCCACACCTGTGTACAGGAGTGTTTGATCCCATGCGGCTCTAGTAATGTAATTCACATATATATTACTATTATCAACATTGTTGGCTAAGGCAAAACCTGACGTGGGTCACGACCATAATTTTTATTGTGATATCGTAGTCCAAGTTTACGATGTATCTAAATTTGGGTTCCGTGCAATTTGCTTGCCAAAAGCAATATTTTTGCATGAATGTCATCTACAATGTTTCAGTCAACAGAACATCTTAGGTGGCAATTTTATTTTTTGTTTGTAAAGAAATGGCAGCCATTTTAAAAAATAGCCGCCAAATCATATTTCTGAATTAACAACTTCTTCACCTAGAACCATAAACTTGGAGTCAAAGCAACGGTTTTGGAGGTAAAAGATTTCAAATATTTTACACTTGACCTTCTCTGACGTTCAGGTTCGCCATAGTTAAAGATGGCGGTCGTAAAAACAAATGTCAAAGTATCTTCACAATTATGTCACACAGAGCCATCGTGTCTATGTCAATGTGTAGAATTGTGGTCAGCCATTTCAAATATGTTATGAATGACCTTTGCCGACATTCATATATCCACCGTTTTTAAAGACGGCGCATGTCAAAGCCAATTATCACTAAAACTAAAGAACTGCATAACCTAGAGCCAATATGTTGATGACAAAATATAGATTTTTAGGTGCGATTATTTCAAATATATTACTTTTGACCTTCGCCGACATTCAAATATCCGCCATTTTTTTTAAAGATGGCGCCAGTTAAAGCTATATGTTGCTATAGTTAAACAACAACATCACCTAAAGCCATAATGTTGATGTCAAAATAGCAGTTTTCAAGTACGATAATTAAAAATATGTTACTTTTACCTTCACCGACATTCAAATATCTCACAATTTTAAAGATTGCGCCTGTCAGCGCTTAATATCTCTTATCGTAAGAACTACATTACCTAGGCCCAAAACATTGATGTAAAACTATAGGTGTTCAGGTGCGACGGTTTCAAATATGTTGCTGTTATCCTTCTCCGACTTTCATATCCTCCATTTCAGCACACCATGTGGCCGCCAGATATTCGGCGGTGTGAGACAATGAGCAAAGTCACTTCACACGTTGTTTTATTGACTTTATGGTGATACCTTCCCTCTAAATACACAACTAAGATTTCTAAACGTTTAACACATCCTGCTCACAACCACTCCCGGTCATCTGCGTATCGGGATGATTTATCTATACCGATCGCTATCACGAGACTTGTGTAGTCACGTTCGCAGGCTAAGCTGACACCTAGCATACCAACGTCAGTGTCGACAGTTTTAATTACTTTTTTTCATATTCGACATTATTTGCGGCGCTGAAAAGCATCCGAGTGGCAGTCTGTTTGTGTATATACTGTGACAGCCAGTCCGAGTTAGTTGCTTTGAGCACAGCACATCTTCTCCGCGTGTGACCACCACGTTGCCAGGAAATGTTTAGGCAGTCACTCGTTCACGCAGCAGTTGAAATAGTTTTGTCTTATTGTTTTGCGTTCTAAGGAACTCTTGTGTGTACTGTACAGGTAACTTCTTTCTTCTGTATGTGCCCGTCCCTCTTTTCTTCCTTTTGGTGGCGTTGATGCTGTAAGTTGTGTACACATCTTAAAAAACTAAGAAGGCTTGAGGGTGTTAAAGAGCGCTGTGCCGTCAATTATGATTATGTGTGCTTCCTGTAATATGCAAGCTGGCACAGTCATTGTGAGACACCAGGTCGTCTAGGCACTGAAGTTGTTCAGATTTTGTACCTAACCTCGTGGTGTCGTTGTCTGACCATGACTAATTATCATACCATAAAAAGCATCGAGGTCAATTCTGCAATCATGCCAAGCGAGACATAATGTTGAAAACAACTTGCGGTCATGTTTCAAAGACAACAACTGCTGTTGTGCATACATGTGAATAATTTAATTTCTTAAGATATCGACTGAAGTAATACAATGTGTTCTTTGGGATTGTTTCATTGACTGTTCTTGAGCGTACCACCATATTTTTTCTATGAAATCTGCGCAGGTGTTTCCAACAGTTTTCCCACCGACATCCGAGAAAGGATTGACCACCTCCTTCGTAGACACGACCAGAGATCTGGTGGCTGACGTTCAGATGCTGTTGCATACCGCGGATAGTGTCGATTAAACAAAGAAAAAAGAACGTCGTCATAAAATATGATGACACTGATGTTGTTGTGCTGGCTGTCAGCTTTGCTTGAACTTGGCTGAGAAAATCTCGTAGTAATCGGTATAGAGAAATCATTCCGATTTGCCATTGATTGGATGTGGATGTGATCGTGATGTGTTAACCGTTTGCAAATCCTTCTTGTGCATTTACGAGGGTAAGTATCACCACAAATCAATCAGACAAAGTTTGAAATGACTTTGCGCGTGAAATGGAGGATATGAAAGTCGGAGAAGGATAGCAGCAACATAGTTGAATTCGTCGCACCTGAACACCTATAGTTGGACAGCAACATTATGGCCCTAGGTGATATAGTTATTACGACATAGGGATATTACTCATTGACAGACGCCATCTTTAAAGATGGTGGATATTTGAAATCATCGCACCTGAAAA